>JAPZEB010000010.1:26694243-26705642 GCA_029783705.1 Chaetodon striatus | reverse complement strand
CAACATCGAGTCAGTGGATTTGTGATAAGTAGCTGACTCTGAATGAACTCGTCTTCGAGATGAATGTGTTCTAACGCATTTGTAGTCAATGAAATGTTAACACAACTGTACATATTTGACCATTACATTTTTACATTTTAGGGGAAGCTGAGCTTCCCTTGCAGTCTTAGAGAAATCGCCTCTGATACAAACAGAAGAAGAAAAAGATCCAGAACAAGCACAACAAGAAGATGGCGAAAACAAATTCCAACACACGAGGGAAAACAGAGACTTTGGTTTGGACTGATGATGAAGTCGAGCTGCTGCTTAGAGTCACGCTGAATTACAAAGCCAGTAAACTTCAACAAAACGTTGAGTCGGAGTTGTGTCAGTCGAAGTAGGTGGGGCTATGACATCATTGCTGGCCAAAAGTTGCACATTGGCTGTACACACGAAGACGCAAAGGTGGCATCTTCAGATTTGTGCACTCTGGAACCCCGCTTCAAAAAGATTTCGACCTCTGAAAATGCCGGTTTCGTACGGATGAAAGGCCGAACCAGCTCTCGCTCTCTGTTTAGACACAGCTGACAAATATGTGGAAATATGGGATGCTAATGTATCCTTTATATCGTTTAAAATAGATCATCAGTGTGTTTTCTTGCCAGATTTGCTTGTGGCTCATTTAAAAAATAGACCAGATGCCAAAACTATCAATGCAGACTGCGAGCAAGGTCAAGGTGCTCTGTGCTGTGTCCAGTGTGAACAGCGCATGGGCGACGAAAGCAAGTGGGTGACGCTCAGTGGAAAATTGATGCTTCACAACACTGTACCAGTGTGAACACAGTGTGACCGTGTCTGTCTGCTGTTTGCTGCTGAGCAGGTAGTGTACAGCAGCTTTTTCTGTGAAAACAACAGAACAGTAAACTTATGATCCGGACAGATAAACTGAGCTTCGTCGGACACTGATGAGAAAGCTGTCCTTTAACGTGATGATTCACAGCTAGTCGCCTTCATAGTTTCATGGCACTCAGTGGTGTCTGGGGGAAATGAAATCCTCGTAGGGCTGGCAAGAGGGGTGTTGGACGGGTCCAACAAACACCAACCTTCACCTGGGAGAGCCGTGTTCGCGTCCTGCAAGATTATAAAGTCAAACCCTGTTCTGTTTTCCTGAAACCACGTGCTTTTGTTGCCTAATACTGACCATGTGCGTTAGTTGTTGAAGGAAAAAAAACACCAGTTTGCGGTGTTGTGCCGACATAGTGCATTTGTTTTGAAAGAGACTGTATGTACACGGTAAATTTCTTGTGAAAACCGGTGTATTTAGAAAGAAGACGATGCATGTAACAGGCAGAACTTGACACGGAATGTCAACAGCCAAGGCACCCAGGGTACCTTTCACATTGTATCTGGATGTGGAAAGTCCATGACCAAACTTCGATATGTGATGAGGTCGGAGTGAGAATGTGTTGGGTTATATTTTCTGTAGATTAATCCCCACCAGAGACACCTTTCACAAAAATATAAGTTTATAGCCACTTCAAAAACAAACAAATCACTTTCTGTTTGTTATTTGATAGACTGGTGATTTGGAATAAAAAAAACCCTTTTATGTCCTGTCTCATGTTTTTTTTATTGTATGATGAAAACAGGACTGTTATATTTCTCACCAGTAGTTTTAATTTTACAGTGTCTCTACTATTTCAGTGTAGATTCATTTTATAGTGTGAGTGCTTAGACAGACTGTAGATGTAACATAATCTTCCTGAGACTGTGGTCACAGATGGAGCTGATGCAGTGAGGAGGATCAGTGGGAGGAGTGCTGAGTGCTGCTGCGTTCGGGGACCTCCAGCCTTCCCGCTGCACCGGCTGCCAGGTAACCGTCCACAGGGCCCAAATGACCTGATCTCCTGCGGGACCTCGGGGCCGGGGAGGGGCCCGATCTGGGACTGAAGCAGCAGCAGGATTATTCCACTTACTGACAACAGAGCAACATGGTGAATGTTTTGGAGGCATGATAACCTTTTAGTTATAAGAGCAAAAGAGTACATATACGCTGTCTGCATCAAACTAGGCTACGTACTAATACAAAATGTTGACATACATATCCCAATGGTGGCGAGTAGCCTTGTCAATTTAAAATGCTGTTGTTATTATGTTCTTTATTTAGTCCATTCTTAAGTTAACAGTAATTCAGATTTCACTTTAAAGTCTCAGTAAAGCAAAAATGAATACTTGTGATAAGTTTGTTGGACCACAGAAAAACATTTTATTAACCACACAGCCAAGATTGAATGTTCAAAAAAACGTGCCGAGTGTATAAAATAAAATTATGAGAAAATGAGCTGTTTTCTCCATATGATTATGGAATTAACAAAATTATTTATTTATGTATCATTAGACTGAAAGAGCTGAGAGAGTTTGTGTAATGTAGTGCAGTGGGGGGTGAACAAAATGACGATGGTGCTAGATGCACTCGAACGTCAGTAACCTAATTTTTATATGACGGAGAGAAGTTTTATTAAGGATCTCATAGAGCCATGATTTGAGAATGAACAGTTTAACAGTCTGAGCTGAAACCATCTCCCTCAGTGGAAACAAAGCTTTTTTTTTACTTTAATTTCAAAGATAAGAAACAATAATTTGTGAAGACAATAAAGTCCCCACAAAAACAGCAAGTCTTGTATGTTATTTATCCTTCGGGGATTTATATTTCAGGATTTATTCTGGCTTCATATAAGCAGAGGAAAGTCACTGGGCTAATTTATACAACGTAAAATGCTATTGGCTTGTGCTAATAATGTTAGCATGATATATTTAGTTGCAAAACATGTTTAGTATAAGACAGTTGTTTTGTCGGTGAACCTTGTCAGTTGTAATGGAGCCGAATTTTATAACGTTACTTTTGTTAAATGTTGCTGTTTTACCTGGCTTCACATGAGTAGATGAAAAGTCTGCTAGCTGCCAGGCTAATTTATACAATGTAAAACGCTACAGACATGTGCTAATAACATTAGCATGTTGTATTTGTGGGGAAAATGTGTCCAGATAAACACAAGTGTTTGTCTGTGAATGCTGTGAGTTAAAATAAAGCCGATTTGTGTACTTGTGTTTAAAATTTGTCACTATTAAGCCATGTTAAATTTGTGTTTTGGGTGTGTTAAGGATCGGCTCAACTTTACAGCACTTCACAGGAACCACACCACTGACTAGTGATTTGGAGGTGTAACTGCAGAGTGACTCGGACATACCACCACACAAGTATAAATGCTCACAACAGCATAGGTCATATCTGTAGGCCACATGTGTAGGCTATGGCGTAGGCTCTGCATAGAGCTGATGCACAAGTATAAATCCCACTTAACCCCACAATGTAGTACTTCACAGTTCCAGTGTTTTTACAATTATGAACAAGTATTTTTTACATGTAACATGTGTTTACCAAGAAATCATCTAACTAATCACTTCACCACTTTTTAATGAAGTGTTTCATATTAAATAAATAAATAATAAGCACAATTTCTGAGTGAATTGTTTAAAAAAAAAAAAATTAAACAAGAATTTAAGAAACAAGTATTGCCATGCTTTAGAGTTAAATGCTAATATCAATAAGCAAACTGGCTGATGTTGAGTAGATACAGTCTTTACTATTATCACCATCTCAGTTTAGTGTATTAAAATGCTAACATTTGCTTAGGACATGGATGTGTGACGCACATTACATGGTAATCCAAACAAATTTCAACCTTATGAAGCATTAAATCAGTAGGATTAGGATCATCTGGGGATCAAGTATGGCATAGCATTAAAGTGAAAACCTCAAATAAAGTACAAGTAACGAAGAAATACAGTACTTGTGTAAATGTATTTAGTTACTTTTCATTACTTTGTTTTTACATGTATAAAATAAACAAATTGCATGTTAACACCTGATGTTAATGAAGTATGTTTGTAGTTTTACTGGAGTAGTTTTTACCTCTACTTGAAGAATATTTAAATCAATCAAGAGCTCTTGTTACACTCTCCCCACCTTTAAATATAAATATAACATTGATGAATAACATGCATAAACATGTGTGGTGAACTTTGTTGGAGCAGAATGGCAGAAAATGAAGTTACATTTCATTCTGTTTAAGATATACTTTGACATTTTGCTGCAGCTCCTTTCAGAACGTCTCTCCTCCTTTTTCTCTATGAAACATTTATAAAGCTAAAACTCTAATCTGCAGAAATTTTAAGTGCTCTCCAAAGCACTTCTGTCATGTTATGTGAAGTGTAATAAGGAATTCATTTCCTCGCCTGCTGTATGCTTGTGCGACACACATGAAAGCATTTAATCAGAGTGCAGGAAAGACCTGGGAGAGGAGAAGAAATAACAAACAAAGGAGAATAACAAGAATGAAATTGAACTTTAAATCCTCTCATACGACCTCTGAGTTGTGCGTCAGTCATATTCGTCCATGTTTACAAATGGATGAATGGAATAGTTGCAGCTTTAATACTCTGAGCTGCTTCATCCAGCCGGTGCTCAGCTGCCTTTGAGGGGAATGTATCTATAAAATGTCTCAGGGAGCCGTCTCTCCATTTGACAGCCCTTTGGGAGAACAAAGGCTCAGCGCTAATGCAGCACAAATCAACCGCCTGCTTTTCTATTGAGGAAGGTGCCAAGACGCACAGGCTTTTAATGCCGACGCCGGCCGCGAGGGAATGGTCTTCAAAGCCTAATGCAAAGTGAGTCATCCACCGCCCGTCTCATATTAAGTCCCCCTTTAATTCAGCCCCCTTTGGTTAATTATTTGCAATTGTGTTTTACCCATCTGAGCCGGTGTCAACAATCACAAAATTTGTTGGAATTAAAGGGCGGTTTCAGTGATCAACCTGAAAGCACAGCAGCCAGGAATAATGTGTGGCGGTGCGGGGGATGGTCTGTGACCCCTGCACCTCGCCAAACACTGACAACCAGCAGGTCCCATGTGGTCGGCTTGGTTCTGCCGGGTGTCACCCTCTTGTTGCTGTTTTGTTGTTGTTATTTATTTACAGAAGCAGTCAGATGAGATGAGCGAGGGGAGAGCTTTGCCTCGGGTGCCAGAAGTGGCCAGGGAGCTTTTTTTGGGGTGGGGGTTGATTTGGCACCAGTGTGGCGTCCAGCGGAGTGCCAGTCCAACCAGCGGACAGAGGGAGAGCGGGGCCGGGCCATCTGTGGGACAGACATGGTAGACGTCTCCCAGCTTGTCTTTCTCAAATGGTGCCAACAAGTGATGGCACTGAGGCCGATCTTGATCTTGACCAGATCCACATTTAGTCACACTGATCTGACAAACGGGGATGAAAGTAACAGATTTATTCTCCTTACTTTAACCAAGTCAACTTTCGTATACTTTTTTGATTTTTTTTATTTATTGGGAACTTAACTTGTGCTTAAGTACATTTCAAGTCATGTCTGTTACAGACTAACAACAAAAGCCACATGGAAATCATCATAAACTCTCAGACAAGATTTTAGTCATACGCATTTGTTCATACTTATACATTAATGTCATATTATTTTGTCCCTAAAAGCCTGGGATCAAAGAACAAGTAATATGTCATACACTGTTTTGTTACAAACATTTTTTTTCCAACACTTTACACTAACAGAGATCTTCCTCGGATCATAAGAAGAAGCCTCATCATATATACCTGTTATCTTTTGGGGCTCAAGCCTGAAGGGCTGAAACCATGTTGATTTTGCTTTGACTTCATTTCCTCTCTTTTTTTTGTTTAGAAATGTTTTCACAAATTCCCGTGAAATGCCACATCCTAGACACATGAAATTTTCACCAATGATTGGATGATGTGTGCAAATGCTGCTCAAGAAATATGATGCCAGTTGGCCAGATGAGGGCACTATAATTGAGACTCAAAAATTATGTTTTTCAAAAGACACGCCCCTCACACCTTAAGTCTGACTGACTAGCTCAATGTGCTCTACGAAAAAAACCTTAAGAACCATGATTGGACCACGGAAAACATTTCTGCTCTTTAGAACTTCTTGAAAAACGCATTTTTGACATCGCCTAAACCATAGGTCCAGTTCATAACAAACTTTTTGTGGCTTATTATTGGACCAAGTTTATAAAAACGTATTAAAACATGTTGATATCTCATTGTAGTTTTCAGATATTGACCAATGAACTTTAGAGAGGGTGTGGCTCAGCACATAAATAAACTGTTGAACCAATCATCTTGAAACTTATGGAAAATGTCCACATAAATACCTGAATCATACCCTGAAAGTTTTATTTTAAGTGACCACTAGGGGGCGCTACAAATGCAAATAGTTTATATCTCATAATCAGCAACAGAGATTTGTACAAAATTTGGTTTGCACCATCGAGGGTGATATATCAGTCGATGCACAAAACTGACTGCTTTACATTAACTATGTAACTGTATGTTGAGTACATAACATCATTCAGTGGGCGCTATTTTGTAAGATATCATATGAACTGTTCTATGAGAATATGTTGGTTTGGAAAATAGTCGTCTGACCACTCAATGTGTTTTTACACTACAGCCACTGCGAACAATTTGGGGTTCAGGATACTTCACATGCAGACAGGAGGAGCCAAGGATCAAACCGCCCAGCTTCTGATTAGCAGATGACCCAATTTAGTTTTGCTGTTGTTACACGTGAACCCCATTTATTCCCATTCATTAAGAATGTTTTGAGTTTTTGGATTCCTCAGTTACAATTAAGACACGCAAGAAAAACAATGTTTCGCCAGTGAATTTAACGTAAGACAAGGTGAGTAACTGATATGCAAATGGTCATTTGGTAGTTGATGTATCCCTTTAAAGCACTAGACTTTGACCTGAGGGACCAAAGTTCTGAGTCCCATTTGTGGTCATGTTTAGGCAACCCAAGGATTAGTGTTAAGGTTATAAGAAAGATCACAGCTTCAGTTTGTGTTGTTCTTTAAGTCACTGAGGAGTTTTTCTGTACTAGATCACAAAAGTTACCTAACCCTTAACCACACTGCTTTTGCTTTAGTGCTGTCATCATTATGAGCGGATATTGTATTGCAAGATCAGTATCAACATTTCCTCATTCTGTTAATAAAAATGTAATCCAGACTGCATTGCAGAACGAAGTGAAGTGACCATCATTTGTGCCATAGTTATTAAGCTCACGACCACTGGCCTGAACTCTTCACCTTCAGTCAACAAAATCGAGATGATACCCAAAAACACCACGCTGCCTTTGTCCCTGCACATTAACCTGCAGCAGCAGCAGTGTGATGCTGCCTGTAACTTCAGGAGAGAATGCTGATGAAGAGTGAGAGAATGTCCCCGAGGTTCAATTACCGAGCCGCCACAGGTCCTCTCAGCCTTCATTAGCTGCCTGCTGGAGCAGACACTCCTTCCACAGACCCAGTGGTGGAGGTTGTTGTATTGTGTCAAACCTCGGGGAGATGCCTCTCTGTCTCCTCTCCGCTCTCTAATGATCACACCAAGAGCTTTCTCAGAAGTCGGAGGCGCTGCTGTGTGCTGTTATGTGGTTTGTTAATACGGCTGGGAGGGTGTTCGTCAGCCACCTCTTGAGTCTTCCTGACGCCTCTGAACGCACTGTTCCTGCCATTCCCACCAGATCAGTTAACTAGACGCCCGGGTGTAGGCATGCCCAGACAGGGTGGAGGCTGGTCAGAGCTCTGCAGGAGGGAGAGGGTCACACAGACTCCAGCTTTAGCTTCTGTGTGTCAGATCTATAAGTGGATACACTGGTATTAAATCCAATCACACCTATTCTCGTACCCAATTGTGCTGGCAGTGAAGTGACAACCATTTGTGTTATCTCAGTGAACATTTTTCATTGTTGTATTTTTTCAATCAACGAGAGGGAGAACAAGACAATGTAATACACAAAGAATAAAAAGAAAACAAAAGAACAGAGAGTAAAATGGATATTTGACTGACAAATAAAAATCATACAGGATAATGTGTCACAAAGAAGTCTTTCTCCAGTGTTTATAGGATAGAGATCTATTGATGGTGAGCTTGCTGGACTGATGCAACACAAAATAGTAATTTTTAAAATGTCTGATATAAGATAGCGTCACCAAACCTAGTGGCAAAATGGCTGCAAAACCACCATCACAAGCAGTCCATAACATCCCATACTAATTCAGCTGATTTATTCAGTTACTAAAAAGGATAGTGTTTTTTTGTGTCCATTGCAATGTGCAACACAACAAAAACACCAAATTTATAGTAACTGTCAGTGGCAGAACTTCCTGTAGGTTACTTAGGCGGCGGTTTGGTGGATTGGAGTGTGGATTGCAGTGTATGTTGAGGGCACTGGAGTAAAGCAAAACCCATCCTTATGGTACAAAAAACAAAACAAAACAAAAAAGGCAAAACAAAAAAAGAAAAAATTTGCAAATGTATTATTGTATTATTCTTTGTTAGCTGAGTTGTTTATTTGTGTTGATTTCTCTTTAGCTGTTGTTCTTGTCTGTAACAGTTGTGTGTGTAACAACAAGACCATCCCACCAGAATGCGGGATTTATAGATTTGTGTCAGCCCCATGCAAAGCCTATGCTGTAGCCTACGCACGTGGCCTATGCTGCTGCGAACAGTTATACTTGTGCAGTGGTGTGTCTGTGTCACTCTTCAATTACTCCAAAACACTAGTCAGCATCAGGGTTTCTGTGAAGTGCTGTTAAATTTAGTTCTAAACACACCCAAAACACACATGGAACATGGTTTAATAGAGACAATTTCAGACCCAAGTACACAAACACTTTTGCTGTACACTTTCCCCATAAAAACAACATGCTATGTTTTTAGCACAGGCCTATGGCATTTTACATTGTATAAATTAGCCTAGCAGCTAGCGGACTTTTCCTCTACTCATGTGAAGCCAGGGACAACAGCAATATTTAACAAAGGTACGTTACAAAATTCGGTTCCATTACAACTCACAATGTTCACTGACAAAACAACTGTCTTATACTAAACATGTTTTCCGAACAAATATTGCATGCTAATCTTATTAGCACAACCCCATGGCATTTTACATTGTATAAATGAGTCTAGCGATAAGCAGAGATTTCTTCTACTCATATGAAGCTAGGGTAAATCACACACAAGACATAAAATGTTATTTTGTGGGGGATTTATTGTCTTCACAATTTATTGTTTCTTATCTGTGAAATCAAAGTAAATAAAGCTTTGTTTCCATTGGTTTCAACTTACAAAAATAAGTCGCACCAACGTGTAGTTACATTTCTGGGGAGGTGCATGTCAGGCTATGTCGATGCAGAGCCTACGCCGTAGATATTGCATTGATTTGATTGAGAAGTATAAATCTCACTTAATGTGTCAGAAATAAAAGAATGCTTTGATTTGGCCAACATTGCATGAATACAGCTGAAGATGATGATTCAGAAAGGACCACTGTCATATTTAGGTACTGAGAACTACACATATTTATCTTCAGTACGTTTACTCCAGAACTGTAGAGCGCTATTTTGAGGTTCTAGTACTTTACATAAGTATTTACATTTTATGAAAATTTATACTTTCATTGCATTGGTAAGTATGACCCTTTTTAATCTTGCTTTAATTTATCCTGTTGTTATAAATTAAACTATCAAACAATATATAAAGCAGCTAAAACTGACCTTAAACAACTCAGACTACAAAATGCTCCTTTTATGCATCCGTAATATAATGCAATAATCTAAAACTAAAAAAGGAGCATAAATACTCTTGTTTATATTTTCATTTACATTATGTCTGAAGAGCTGAAGTTTCCTAAGACCTTAAAATTTAATCTCATTTCCTTATGCATCTTTAAAACATAGTTTCATCTTGTTTTTTTTAACATAACATGTTTAATGATGCACTTTAGCAGATAACAAAAACAAACAAAAAAAAGCTAATTTTCACTGCCAATTAATATCATAAATGAGAAACAATCACATTTAGCAGCAATCGGCCCTCATCTCTGTTACAGCACCGTCTTAATTTCCTAAACCCTAGATGCAGATGAAAATTTAATCTGCTCACTTATTTGGTTTAATGGGGATGGAAATCAGATTATGGTGTATCTCAGCGCCGAGCCATCTGGGACGAGATGGATGCTTGTAACTTCCAGCACCTCAGTTTTTCGCTTCTGGAACCAGGAGACAGTGAAATCACCAGGAGGAGTGTTGACGTGAACCAGGTTTTAACCACCTGAAATGTGCCTGATATTCACACAGAATAGTCATTACCAGCTGTGACTGATAATTCAACCATATGCTTCATAATCCGTCAGCTTTAGATGTGTTGTAAGCATAGTCGTGGAAAGTAACGAAGTACATTCACTGAAGTGCTGTACCTGAAAACTGTCTTGGATCAGCTGGAAAAATGAATCTTCACAAAGTTGAAAACAGGACTGTTTTTCGGACACCATGAAACGACAGAGACAGCCACTACAAACATATGATGATTTTACAGATGATGTAGATTAAACCCAACAGTATATGAGGAGTTAAAATGGGCACAACCTTAAACATCTAAAGCAGTAAAATGCAACATGCACATTAATGCAGCAGTGATACTAATCTAGAAGCATCAGGTATAATATTTAAACACGGACAGGGAACATTTTACAATGATTACTTGTACTTTAAGTAGTACATTTGTGAATAACACCTTTACTTTTACTTTTACTTCAGTAAGATTTTGAATGCAGGGTTGAAGTATTTTAACAGTGATAACAGCACTTTCACATAAGAATATTTCTTTCATCACTGGTTGCTACACACATATTTTTGCTAAGGGTTTCCCCATGAATCCAGTCTTTACGCTATGTATAATAAACTAAACACCTCCTCTGAGTCAGCTCCATGAGGTGCACCAGAGGGCAGTCAGTGTGCCCCTTCACTTGTATAAAAGCATGTCAGCGTTTCCTCCGTCACCAAGCCTTCACCCGAAAATCCATACGGAAACATGCTCCTAGAAAATCCATGAGGAATGCTCTTTTTATTCAACATTCAGTCCGTCACTGTTAATGTGCAGGAAAGTAATGAGAATGAAATATTTTTGTTTTTTTCTTAAAATTGTCACCCAGGGAGCATACCACTAAATGGTTTCACTTTCGCTATGCCTGACTATGTTGCCACTTGGTGCCACCCCCGCTATAAAGCCTAGTTCAGACCAAAGATTTGCAACAAGATGAGTTGAAACATGCAACTACTTGTAATGTGCCGTTCTGCAACGTTCTAAAAACCTGAAGGTTCACACCAATGCAACTCGATGAGATGGTGTATAATCGTTATGCAACAACTGTCTGTTCTGAGTTCCAGCTTTTCAGGATTATTTTGTGGCTGAATATAATTTGTAGCTTCTTAAAATATGAATGAGGATAGTGATAGTGAGATACTGGCTACAGC
>JAPZEB010000010.1:26683651-26694143 GCA_029783705.1 Chaetodon striatus | reverse complement strand
AACCAGCCTGAAAATGAAGGAAATCTGAAACAACTGCATTAGAGTCAATGGAGCACAGCTGTGTTGTTGCTGGACCCTGGTCTGAGCCAGTCTGATGCTACGTTATGATTGGCCAGTCTGTGTCCAGAGGTGGGACTAAGCAAAGGGTTGATTGTTGCCATCACAACATCCTGAAGGGGGTGAATATTTCTGATGTGACAGTAGGAATGTTGTGAAAAAAACTACACAAGCATGGACTTGTCCACTCTTTGTCCCCGGTGGTACTGTCTACTGCAACAAGCCTATTATGCTTTTATTTTTACCTTTCTTTACTTGTACCTGACCCATCCTGCCGTCTCAGCATTTCATCGTCTCTCATTCATCCCCCGCCCCTCACTCTGTTTTTATTTATTCACCACTCATTTTTCACTCCTGCATTTTTATCCTGTCTTTACGTGTCCCATCATTTCACCCTGTCTGCAGATGACCTCATTACAGCTCTGTAACTGATAATTATAGACGATGTAATGTGGAGAAGTCGTGATGCCACTAGTTTTTAAATGTGATTCACTGTCACGTAATATTTTGTGATATAAATGCCCAACTAGATGACAGCAGCCATTAAAGCCGTTAGGAATTTATTATCTTGCTAAGTGATAATTAAGCATGACATAATTCTTACCGGGCAATAAACGGGGATCTGAAAACTGAACCTTTCCTCCACACAGGACGAGCCCAGGCCAGCAGATCAGCCTACCGCAGACCAGGCCCTGCAGTCAGCTCCTCTGAGCAGCAGCCCGGTGCCCCTAACGTCAGTATTCACCTCCACCTCACCTGCCCCGGCTCCTGCCAGCAGCCCCGAGGCTGACGGAAAGCCCGTCGCTCCTGAGGAGAACGGTGAGGCCGAGATGGAGCCCATGAGGAACGGGGCAGGTCACACTTCAGAGACGGAGAGCAGCGACAGTGGAGCCACACCAGGAGACAAGGAGAACTCGACAGGGGCCCCACAGGACATGGAAGGTTAGACGGGCGCCAGTTTTTGGACAGATGCTTAAATCTACTACGGGCAAAACCGTAGTTTCATCAATAGCTGCAATAATTCGCCTTTAGAAGCTCCCAGTTCATAAAGTTGCATTTTTTTCAGTGTTTGTTTATATTTATTCGCTCTCTTCTTCTCTCCTTTCCTCTCAAACCCTGCTTGGTCATCCAGACCTGGCTGAGCCCAGTGGGAAGCGTCAGTATGACAGGGACTTCCTGTTGGGCTTCCAGTTCATGCCCGCCTGCATACAGAAGCCTGAGGGTCTCCCGCCCATCAGTGATGTGGTGCTTGACAAGGTGAGTAGGCCAGTTGTTGCAGATAACCCAGCGTAAATACTTCGACCTCAGAGTCATTAAACCTCTTTGTTTAAAAGTTATCTGTACAACCTGTGTCCTTCTGGAGATCCCTGTAGCTTTAAAACAAGGCCAGTAAATTTTCTTTGTGCGTTATGGCCACAGCGACAGTATATTCAGCTCTGTAAATAGAAACACTATGTGTGTTTAAGGCTCTGTTGTGAATAGAGCTGAAATGATGAGTCATCTGATTGAAAATCAACCAGCAACAATTTTGATAATGCATTTAAGGCAGCATTTTCCAAACCTCTCCTGGAGTATCCTTCTCTTGCATGCTTTAGATCTCTCCTTGCTTTAACACAGCTGATCAACTCCTAATGTACTTCTGAAGCTCCTTGATAAACAAAATGTAAAATAAAAAAAACAGTGGTTTGTTTAATTTGTTTGTTAGGGACATGACAGTACCATTAGAAATGTAATATATTGTATTAGCATTGTAACTTAAGTTAAAATAGCAAGAAAAGAAAGCACTAGGGCTGCCTCCTCAAAGTCAAAGATTCGATCCCTTAGGTGACTAAGATTCTTGAAGTCGAGCAGTCAGTGTTCAGTATATTTGGGATGTTTTGGTCCCTAGATGTAGCTGCAGAGTGAGTGTTCCCTGCTTTCATGCTGCTCTCCTGTACAGGCAGCTGCACGCACAGAGGCAGCTGCCCGCAGGAAGAGAGGCTTTTCCTGGTCAGGCTTCAAGATAACATTCTGCCTTCTGCATCGAAGTGGCCACAGCAACGTAAAGCCCAGTTCGGATCAAATATTCCCGACGAGATGAGTTGAAACAGGCAACTACTTGCAATGCGCCGTTCTGCAACGTTCTAAAAACCTGCTGGTTCACACCAATGTAAATAGATGAGATGGTGTATCATCTCTATGCAACAACTGTCTGTACTTCTGTTCTGATTTGCAGCTTTTCAGGCTGATTTTGTGGCTGAATATAATTTGTAGCTTCTGAAAATATGAATGAGGATAGTGATAGTGAGATACTGGCTACAGCTGCATTTGTAGCAGTGATGAAACGGTAAAAAAAACAGAAACAAAACCAGCATCAGATGGACTGTATTCATGCTAAATAACCAGCGCTAATTAATCAGCGGATGAAAATGAGTGTGTTTGCAGGGGCATAAGCACATATAGTAAGCAGCAGCAGCAATTCACTGTCGGATACAGGCACATGTCAGGACGGAAACAGAAGGCTGGATCGGGAGAGAGCAACTACCGTAGCAAGCAAACACGCCGTCTGCCGTTATTTTGACTCGACCAGCAGACTTCACTGCAGGCCAAGGTGACACCATCAGCCGGCTTGAGTCGAGCTCAGATGGCCAGTTCGCACCGATGCAAATTTTCTCTGCAATGTTCTAAAATGGTTTCGTCTCATTGCAAATCATTTGTCTGAACTGGGCTTAAGACTCGTGCCCCCTTGGGTATTTGTTCTGATGCCGGCACTGCAGGTCCTGACTCCAGCACCGTATGGAATGAGATTGACATTGATCTCATCTTACTCTCAGAGAGAAAGAAAATATTTCTTTAACTGCAGCACGCTGACTCTAATGACTGTTAATTTCATCATATTGTATATATTTCTCTGTGCAAGTGATCATTGACATTCAGCTGTATTGACTCAGGCAGGAAGTGATGTGTGCCTCTATAGCCGCACCACACTGAGCTCCCTGTGAACGGCTTCATATTTACAGGCCAATTATCTCTCTGAGGGAAGGTCGTCGTGACCATGGGCCTCTTGAGCATGTTACAGGAAGGTCAGCATCGTCGACGGGGGCTAATTAAGCAACCGTCGCTTGAGAGGCAGTCGAGTGAGTCACCCGGTACTTTACCCATCAGAGGAATGTCTTGTTTCTTGAATTCAAGGACATATCTGCTTCTCGAAGGGGAGACAGTTTCCTCGAGCGTGCTTGACCCACTCCACAAACACTTCAGAAATGCCCCCTGGTGGAATCTTCTTCATGTTCGGGATCGCTTCTTTTGTAATTCATGTTTACAGTTGAAGGAGTGCAGCGTGATTCAAGGTTAAAGAGAGCAGAAGCTCCCTCCAGCAAAAACACTGGTGGAAGATAATGACCTGTCAAAGGCCAGAAGATTTGGTCTCCTTACATCATCTTTGAGGTGAGAGACTTCTCGTCATGGTCTGCCATCGCAATAATCCCCTCGCCTGCAGCTCCATTAGGCAATGAAACAAGTTGTCCGACTGTGAGGCCGGAGGGGGTTAATCCAGCCTCAGCTGCCATCATCCAAACATTTTGAAACCTCTGTCAGTTTATGGGGACTTCAGACGACCCTTTCCTCTCTGACCCTTATTGATTCAGGTCTGCACTGCGCCCGCTTCAACTCCCCACCACCACATACACACACACACACACACACGCACATGCTGTCTCCAAAGAGCTCAGGCCCTCAAGCTACAACACTGGGGTGCCATAATGTTTCAATTACTGATGCCTGTCATTGTTTGGGCGTGACAGGGGAGGACATTTGAACAGTCTAGCTCCACAACTATACATTTTAGAAATATTATCTGAAGTCTCATTAGATTTTTCCATCAGTATTTTTGCTATTACTGTTTAATAAAAAACTTTTTTTGTGAAAGTTGTAGTGACACAGTCACTACAATTTATCATCAACTCTGCAAATAACGGAGCTGTTTAGCTTCTTGTAGCTCATAGTTTTGGTTCTGCGTCACATTAACTGTTTCTTCAGTCTCACTGCTCAAACTGCAGACAGACACAGTTAGAGACAAGCTGGTGAACATAGCCGAGCATGTAGGAGCTAAAGAGACAGATATTTCAATTCAATTTAATCAAACTTAGTTATCCTGAAGGAAATTCTTGTACCAGAGGATGCTTCAAATTACAGTAACACTAAATACAGTAACCACAATTTTAACGATTCACAACCAGTACCATCCAGATGATCAGTGGGTTCCCTGGATCAGGGTCACTCACTGGGCCCAGTATTAAATATCTGGCAAAATGAACAAGATAGAAGTTTTTTTCAAGGAGCAGAAGCAAAAACCAGTGCATAATAGAGTATGATAAGTACTAGAGTTATTTAAAATGAACTAAAATGGTAGGGAAAAAAAACAGACTGCTCCTGATAATCAATGTAGGGAGGTGGTGGAGACCAAAAGTGGAGCTAAAAAGCAGTGGTGGTAGAGGTCCTCTTTTTTGTGTGTAAGTAATGTAAAAATACTCTGTCAATAAAATAACAGTATTAAAATAAAATATACATAAATTAACAAAAGTAAAAGCACTCATCATGCAGAACAGTCCATTTTGGAATAATATGTATTATATTATTGGATAATAATTAATCACTTTAATGTTGCAGTCAATTTAAAAGGTCATGTTAGTTTAAAACTGACTGATGGTTAGCTGAAAGGTGTGTAATGCCTGGTTGCACACTCCAAAATAATAAGGGGCAGCATTTCACCTGCAAGTAAACTAGTACAAACTTTCTTAGCTGTTTCAGTCTCATAAATAGACAAAATAAACTGACAAAATGTCATAAAGGAAATATTCTCACACCTATTTTCCTGTAAATAAACTGCAAAATACAAAAGTACACCTTCTGAATTTAAATTTTTTTCTTTCACCATCAAAGACTAGCCTAACATTAACTGATTTGCCTTGTTAAGTCATTGTAAAACACACTGGGTCAGTCCTTCCACTGTTCCAACAATCACCAACTCTGGTTCGGTCAAAATAAACCTTTAATTTATGAGTTAGATGTACAAAAGAAAAGAAAAAAAAAGAAGCAGCAGCTTTAGCTTGTTCTTTGGAGGCAGACTATTAGTAAAATAAAACGACAGAAATAATATAATTATAATATGATTCATATTTGTTTCACATGCATGTAGTTCATTCACCTGTGACAGTTTAATGTTTATGCAATAATAAGAAACAAAGTGTTTCCAGAAAGAATGCATGCTTCAAAATCCTACATGACTCACTGTAACAGATGCCATGAGACAAACATAGCTCCACTCACTCTGCAGAGGGATCAGAGATCATGGACAGCCGTCTGAGCACATGGAGGTCCAGCGTCTTGCTCAAGGACACTACAGCAGGAACAGTGGGATGTTTTATATAGCTTCAGATATGACTGCAAAATTATAAACAAACCCTCACAAGGTCGCTCCTTCAACCACTCTCTGAGCAGCTAGAACCCCCAAACAGATGTGGTCTGTCTGGGATCAATACTCAGGTCTCCTTGCTCCTCCTGAGTCCGCGTAACTCACCGGCTGCTCGTCCATCAGCGGCTCGTTTCTCTGAAAAGCTCCGTTTCTATGGAGATCAAGGACACAGGTTAGTTTTAATTCAATTACTGCACTTGCACGCAGGCATGTAGGGAAAAAATATTTAGCTAATTGAAGTTTATCTGCCGTTATATTTAAAGCACAGATGGTTCAGTATTGAAAATTGAGCTCTTTTTTGTCCAACAGCCCCCAGGATGACTCATGACACAAAAAGCAAACCCATGATGTGTTTCAGTTTATTGCCAGCAATCATTTTGTTCTGAGTGGGAGTCAATTTTCTGAAAATGGCAGTTTGTAAAGTCCTCATTTAGGCTTTTTATATAATTGTCATAAAATGTTGTGATATTGTAAATTGTCAAAATGTGTGATGTTGTGATGATGATGTTGGTTGCTATAGCAGCTGGCAATGCTCTGTTATGACCCCCCGTTCACCCTGAAGCCGCCTGAGGCTGCCAACATCAAACTCAACAGGACATACATTTACATTACATTAATTTAGCTGACGCTTTTATCCAAAGTGACTTACAGTAAGTGAATCCAACCATGAGGGTTCAACCCTAAAAAAATGCAGGAATTAATCAAGCAAGTACATTAACTTCATTAAATATGCTGAACTACTTCAAGTGCTGCACTGAGGAACAGGAGAGAGGCAAGGTGAATGAAGAAGATGTTATCTAAACTTTTAGTTAACATCTAAACTTTTTGTTTAATTAAACATGGTGCAACAACAGCTAACAGATACTTTGCTTGGTTCAGTCTGAACAGATGAGTTATCAGTCTGAAGATGTGCAGAGTTTCTGCTGTCCTGATGCCCCCTTCATGTATGGTTTGACTGTGTCCTGGATACAGGATGGGCCTGAGTAATTCACAGCACAGTAGGGGATTACCAGTGTCTTGATTAGGATTGAAGCAGCCACCAGGATCTAGTGCAGCATGCAGAGGAATGGTGTTGTGTGGGAGATCTTGGTAAGTTAAAGACCAGCTGGTCTACTGCACTCTGTATGAGTTGCAGAGGTCAGATGGCACACACAGACACACCAGCCAGGAGGGAGTAACAGCAGTCAAGGCACAAGATGACAAGAGCCTGATGTTGTAGAGAATGGAATGACATTTGGACAGAACAATGGAGCAATACAGTGGAGGACTGGGGGAAAGAAAGAGTGCACTCAAGAGAGGGACAGAAACAAGAGAGACAAAGGGGCTGCAAGGCAACTTGGTTGGCAGTGTTTTCTTTTGCCCTCTAAGCAGTGGGAAGGATGCGGTGATCATCATCTGTGCCCCACATCGCTATGGACCGTGCATGCACATTAGACGCACTGAGAGCTGCAGTCCATTCTGCCGAACTTGTCAGGCACGAGACAAAGAGACTACTGAAATGACAAAAAGAAGAGAAGAAGACATGGTGGAAGCAAACACATCAGTCCTTAGCTTGTAATAAATGTTTTAATGTTAAAAAATACAACATACAATATGTATTTTTTACGGTAGAAATTTGAGTTTTTAAATGGGCTTGGGCCCAAAACTGCAACCTGAGCCCGACTGGCATGGGTCACTTTGAGAGAAACTGTGTTGGCTCATGTAGGGTAGTGCCTCATTTTTTGGGCCTGATTAGAGCTCTAGGCAAGACTATCAAACATTCTGTATGGATTATGCAGACAAAAATAATGTCTTTTAATAAACAGACAATTAACAAGCAAACGATTGGTTACCTAACAGCTGCTATGTAACAGACTTTGCCAAAGCAAAGAAATGAGGGGCACCGCTTTCAGGAGAAGTAGAAAGTTGAAAACATTTTTTCATCCAAAGACGAAACAGTTGCATTGGTCTCATTTGTATGAGGTATTTTCACATTATCCAGTCTGACCCCCATTCAAACAGGTTCGGACCCCCCTGACAAGGTAAACATCAGAATCTATTGTGATAGTCATGAATTCCTATTGACAGCCTCTGTTGTTTCTAAAGGATGAAACTATGAACTTTCTCAAGGCCACCTTAAACTTCTGGATGGAACCTACAGTAGAAACACTGCTCCTTTACAGGGTGGTTCTTTTAACCATTTAAGGTGAATCATATATCTGATGCATACTGAACTCCTCCCTGTGGAGGTATTCCAGCCACATTAAAGTGGTAGAAGCAACCACAATACACTGGAGGCATCACAAATCCCATCTGGCCTGAGAACGCCTCAGCATTCCCCAAGAAGAGCTGAAGGAAGTGTCCAGGGAGAAAGACAGCTGGGCTTCCTTGCTTTGTCTGCTGTCACCATTACCCACACCTGGATGGATGTATTCAAGTGACATCTAGGATCATGGTGGGATTACTAAAATTAAGTTTAACAGGGTCGTCAGACAGGCACCTGAGATCTGGGAACACAGTCAGTTTGTAAACCAATGTCCAACTTACTTTGGAAGAGGAAAATGAAGGCAAATAGTTAATTTATAAACCAACTGTCTGTTTAAATGTCTATCACAGTTTACAGACCAACATCCGGTTCAGTTTTGACCAGTTTCAGTTTCAACCCCAATAAAGAGGTTTAGATCATCTGGATAAACTGTTGGGACTCTAGGAAATAATCCCAAATTGATACTAATCCAAATTCTCCTTTTAAGGGATGATTTAAAGAGAATATTTGGGACATTTATTTTTTTAAGTTTTCTTCTATCTGCTTGTTGTGCCACAGGACCACCGGACCCCTCCCTCCACCCCCAGCCGCTCCCTCAGCCCAATGGCTCAGGTGTTGCTCTGCGCGGCCTTGCGGAGGTTTCTTTCAGTGATTCGTCATGCCCTCGGCTGGGCTGCTGCTGCTGCGCCGGCGCGTGCCAGCTCACTGAGGAGGGCCGCGCCTGCTCGCCAGACGGCCTGCTCGACCCAACAGCCTGCCGCTGTCAGCCAGGGGCCCAGGAGTCAACGTCGGCCCTGGCAACCGGTCCCCTGCTCCGCCCCATCCAGGGACAAGAATAGGCAGCACCCCCTCCCAACACACACACACACACACACACACACACCTCCTTCCTCTCTGCAGGCTTTTCATTAGTTGCAGTCATCAGGAGGTTAAGACTGAATGAGACAAGTGGAGGGGTTTGAATACACACACACACACACACACACACATACAGGGTCAACCTTTATTTTGCCAAACAGCCAAAGAGATAACTAAAGTAATATACTAACATTAAGGCTGCAACATAAAACAGATGTGTTGAATGTAAATCTGCAATAAAAAACATAATGAAATTATATTATAATGATTAATTTACATAATTATGCTCCTGCTTCCTGCAGTGATGAGGAGACAAGCTGCTGTGACCTCTGATGACCTTTCTGCAGCTGCTGTGGGACTCAAACACCTTCACAGCCAAAACCTGAACCAGAGCCCCCAACATGGTCCCTGAACGCAGCAAGACTGAATTACATGCAATTTCATTTCCTGTGAATCTCTTGTGCGTAGGTGGCAATTTAAATCCCGAGAGGAATGGAGGACCCCACCACTAACAATGAAGTAATTACAGAATACATTGAACAGCAAAAATTGCATATAATTTCATTATAATAGGAAGGGTTATAAAACTGAAACATGAAGGTGAAAACTTTATAAACTACAAATGCCTGACTTTTTTTTTCTGCAGTAGCTGTTTAAT
Source organism: Chaetodon striatus (assembly GCA_029783705.1). NCBI lineage: Eukaryota > Metazoa > Chordata > Actinopteri > Chaetodontiformes > Chaetodontidae > Chaetodon > Chaetodon striatus. The sequence continues at coordinate 26,684,873 of JAPZEB010000010.1, read as the reverse complement.
GTATGAACACTCAGTTACTTCTAGATTTTCATTGTTAGTGATGAAGTCTGCCATTCTTGTTTTGCATTCAGGTTGCATACACACATGCACTCATGTCCTTCTGCCTTTGTGAGGACCCTCGGCGACATAATGCATTCCTCAGCCCCTCAATCAAACCTTAACCATGACAACTAAACCTTTACCCTTACCCTAACCCTAAGCCTTTAAACTAAGTCTTAACCCTCAAACAGGCCTTTGAAAAAGTGAGGAATGGCCAAAATGTCCTCACGTTCCAAAAATGTCCTCATACTGCTGATAAAATGGCATATGGTCCTCAGTATGTAGCATGTACAAATTAACGGACACACACAGAATTCACAGAAAACTATGCAACATGTAATCAGCTTTAGTATTTGTCATTTTATCTAACTGATATCAATTTAAATATTTACAGCTGTATTAGAGCTGTGTTAAGTTTCTGCTAATGCTAACGCAACATTTTCTGCTACTGCTGCTTCAAATTTGAAGCTGGCAAAACAATGTACAATATGTGGCATTGACTGACTTTTTCATTAAAATAATGTAAGTTTGTTTGGCTGCACTGTAAACTGATCCGCCTGTTCAACAAGTGTTTGCTGTTGTATCAAACCAACACTTGCTGTTGCCACAGTAACTGCAGGTGTTGCCATATCAACCAGCACTAAAACCTACAACTTTAAGATTTGAAATTAATATTGAAACCTGAGTGCTGTTAGAGCTTTGATGACTGTAGTCCACATTTCCAACAGTAATTTCTATGAATGTTGTTTGGACTCATAAAGTTTCTCTTTGTGTAGAAGATCAACTAAATGTTTTAAATTATATTACATCTGTGTTCATTTCTTAGATTCCTTTAAAGGCAGGTCGTCCGTCTGTCTCTTGTTAATCCAACGCTATTGGTTCACATGTACACATCTCTGCATTGATGCTAAACAGGCATTTGTTTCACAGTCGACTGTGAAGCAGGATTTCTGCAGACAGAGAGAGACAGGCTTCAGTTTGCTCATTAGAAATTCATTCTGAACAGCTTGTTATTATCTTTGGCCTCTGGATGTGTGAATAGATTTACAAGCATTAGGGCCGGGGCATTGTGTGGGGCATGTGTGGAGGAGGTCCTGGCCCCTTTGTGTTTGCCAGGGTCCTCAAATCAGCTGCATCCCCCCACCAAACACACACACACACACACACACATATCACTCCCCCC
>JAPZEB010000010.1:26648016-26658049 GCA_029783705.1 Chaetodon striatus | reverse complement strand
AAGAAATTGCATGTGCTCTAGGTTCAAAGGTTTAAATACTTGCAAAAGGTGTTGGAAAGCTGCACAAGAAAAGCAATGTCGCTCCAGGTTTCAAAGGGTTAATATATTTTTCCAGACTTAAAATCTGACCTTGAATCTTGGCCTGTTTGTACTGTGGTATGAGGCGGTGCATTTCAGCTGAAGGCTCGACCTCAGGCTGCATTGTTGGGTCAAATAGGGGCAGCAATTTGGCTGCCAGGTCCCGACCCACTTCCTTGGAGCTGAAGTTGGCGTGTGACCACTCGTCTGCGTAGTAGCAACGGGAGAATTTGGTGAGAGGTCCGGCACCACAAATGGATGAATCGCTGGTGTGGAAAGTGGCGTTTATGACAAGTCTGCTGTCAAAGACCAGGAAGGAGTTGTTGATGCTTTTGAAGGCATTGTAGTCGACTCCTTTATTGGAGAGATTAATGAACACCTGAAAGGGGAAAATGAAGAAATCAGTATGTGTTCTGTTTGATTTCATGTCATTGGGACATGCAGTTCCAGGGTGAAAATGCTCAGCTGTGGCAGTGATTGCTTATTTTGTCTTGTAGCATATAAAAGTAGTACATAAAAACACCATATAGACATGCTAACAAGGTTGTAAGCTTGGTTTCCATTGGAGGGAGGTCTTTAATTGCATCAATTAAATAAAATCACAAGTTGTCATTTTTACACTGCAGTTTTTTTAGAGATTAAAAAAGACTATGTATTAACTGTACATAATCAGTCGGTCATTGTCAGTTTTAATTGCTGATGATGGAAGACCAGATATGATTGCATTGACCCATTAATCTAAATAAACTGAGGATGATGCTGATGCTAACTTTTGACGTGCTTGAGATCATTTGTCCAACTGGATTACTGATGTTTTTCTTTGAAAACCTAGGAGACAGACGAGACCTTGCAAACAGATAATACTCTTTGAGCAAACAGAAATTGTGATTGGATGAGCGGAGCTGGACTAAATGTGTATATTATTTGGCTGAAAGTACCCTGTGAAGTTCTGCTGTAAATGACACTGTTTAAATTTAGTGTTTCTCTCAAAAACACACTGTGTATCCTTGATGCCTAACAAATGTGTCAATGTATTTCTTTCCTCAAAAAAAAAAAACAATAAATAAATAAATAAGCCAAGCCAAATTTTTGAATGTTTTGGATCCTGAACAGTTTAACGGTACTTGGAGAGTATCATCTGCCGGTTGCCTCTATTTTAGCCTACAATGAAAAAAAAAACAAAAACAAAAAACAAACAAACAAAAAAAAAACCCAACACATAACCAGACAGTAGACTCCTCTATTGTCTGAAACAATAAAAATGGGAAACACACCAAAATCATTTTGTGCTTGACAAACACAGTGTGCTTCCAGGAGGGAAATTAACACCCAACCAACAACCACAAGCTGCTGAATTCAGTCTGTTGTTTGTGAGCTTTTCAGCTCTACCAGACACCCTGGCCAGTAACCCACCATTGTTTGGGGAACATTTTCTTATGTAAAAACTGATAAGTGACTAGGTAAGCAGTGTAACTTTGACTTACTCCACACTGCAGATGGAGGGGCTCAGCGTCTGTGGTGAATGACACAGATGTGAGGGGATCGGGGTGTTCTCCATTGTTCATCTGGGCAAGAAGGCAGTTACGGTGGACCTGGACCTCTGCCTTCTCCAGGGCTGTCGCCACAGCCTTCTCCACGACAGGGTCGCTGAAGCAGGAGATGCCCGGCTCAGACGGTGGGAGGACTAGATGGATACGATGTCCCCGGATTCCGAGGCTGAGCAAAGTCTCCACAGTGGTGAAGACATCAATGCTGTTTCCGTAGACAATGGCTTTATCTGGTGGTACGCCAGACAGAAACAATTAACATAGTGTGTTCATAATCTTCAGAGAATCTTCAACATGTTTCAGTGAGAGACAATAATGTTGATGAGCTGGTGATGTATAGAAAATTGTTATACAATCAGATCTTTTGAAAAATACCTCTAGTCTTTGATGGAGCTCACAAAGAATTCAAATAATAAATCAAATATATGAAAGGCTTGACACACAAGGAGGAGGTGGAGAGGCAAACAGCATTAGAGTGAACATATCAGCAGAGTAATAACACATGATGGTCAAATTCATGTCTTGAGGGGTTACAGTGATCTCTCACCACCAAAATCTAATCAGTTCATCACTGAAGTGAAATTATGTGCCAAATTTGAAGAAATTCCCTCAAGGTTTTCTTGAGAAATCATGTTCATGACAACAGGAAGGACAGAGTACCTAAAAACATAATGCCTCTGACCACATCTTCTGCCAGTGTGAAATAACAATCACAACATGCACCGTGCTCATCTTCCCTGCTCCCACCTCTACTGAAATTTGATCTCTCTCAATTTTTCCACCCTTAGATTGGCAACATGAGTACGTTTCACACAACCTGTCAGACACTAGTCTGTTTATAAAGAGACATAACAATATGTTAATAATGTTGTCATGTTGCATATAACTAATGAAGTCAAAGTTAGATTTAATGCTGTGACATTGTTGGCTGGTTTGGAATAACATTTACAAGTCTATAACCCAGCAGCTCTGTGCGACGGTACTGTAGTGCTTATAAGCACGTGCTGATGTTAAAATTAAGCTCAAACACACAGGTGAAGCACAGCTGAGAATAATGGGAATGTATTCAGCTTTGCAGCTACTTGGGCATAAACCAAAGAACAAATTGAAATGCTGAAAATGATAATGGCACAAGATGAAAAGTTAAGGGATCATCAGTGTTATTACAGTTTTACAGTATTACATCCAGTGGGGAACATAAATGTCTTAACTAGTTCATCACAATCCGTGTAATTGTTGCTGAGACATTTCTCTTGAAATCACAAATGTGAACCCCCTGGTGGCGCTGAAGCAAAAGTCAGTAGAAACACAAAAGTCAGTAGGATCCAGCCTGAGGGGAACATGAACATCTGTCCCAGATTTAATGGCAATACATCCAATAGCTGTAAGATATGGACCACAAGTGGGTAGCTCTCCAATATCTCTAACTGATAGATGAGAAACATCATGACTAGGTTTTAGAATGTTTTATGCACTATAAGCTACTTGCTATGCTACTACAGTAATAAAACTTTTTCTGAAAAATAAAACATTTTTTGGGTTAATTTTTCTAAGTTCCAGTGCTCCTGTGGTTACTTTGGATTGCAAGCGCAGTCGATGTTTATCTTACAAAATCAAAACAATCCAAATACAGAAGAAGCTTTTTGGGTTTTTCCTGAGTGAACCAATTCTGTGTGCTCACTGTTCAGAGAAGCCTCTTGACATGAACATACATGTTCCTATATAATGAGAGTGTATGCTCCTCATCTCTCACTGATTATATTTTATTTAAAGCACAAAGCCTGGAGCATTAGGGCCATCATTTCAATTTATGTGAGACACAAACAACAAAAACTAAGATTTAATGTCGACCAGAGTTTCCTGGCTGCTGTTCAGTGTCTCTGTCCGTGGTGCTGAACCAGAGGAGCTCTGAACCATCAAGTCCAGCTGAACACAAAGTGTCTCATGAATAAATCTATATTCCACTGCTCACTTCATCTGGTGACTCCCTCTGCTACCAGCAGAACTACCTGAGGAAACATGCTTTTCTATGTCTGCTAAAAAGGGTGAATGATTACCCTTTAAGTCTCGGCACACACAAGTTAAAAAGCCTTTATCAGGGTCCAGAGGTAGACTGATGTGCAGTTAATACAAACTGCTCTTGTTTTAAATTGTATGGTCATTATAATAAAGGCATTGTATCTTAACAAGCAAGTGTACCTTGACTTTTTACAGGGAACCGGGACTTTATTCCCCGTACATTAGGAGCATGTCTTGTGTCACATTGCTGTCAGATCCAAGAAGCACATCCTCATCATTTTTAACCAAATGCTTTTTTTCACTGCACTTTTATTTCCATTTGTTTTCACTGTTATTACAATGGTCACATTAAAAATTAAGTCTTGTGATGTTCTATATTTTTCTTTTCGTCCACAAATCCCATTAAACGATCAAAACCAATGGTGAATGTATCTACTAACAAGTAATGTTTGTGTGTATCTTCTTCCTCTTTGCTATAGAAAACACATCAATGAGCCAAACTGTTGCACTGGGTGACATGTTCCTTTATTACCACGAACACACACACACACACACACACTGTATATATTTTGAGTCAGTCCCACACACACCGTCCTTCTGCTTTAAATTCTCACTAGAGCATCAAATGTGAATTAATACGCAGCTGAAAATAGTCCCTAACAAATGCTCTATTTCCTTCTGTTTGTTTGAAAAAGACTATATTGACAAGTTTTTTTGGGTAAATTACTGAGACTATTAGTAAAAAATGAAACTATACATTAATATCTTCAGTAGGAAACTATGGGCTTGGAACAGAGAACAGGAAGTCAGAGAGTACTGAAAGACTAACAATGCTAGATTTAGTATCTTTTTCCCTGGGATTTGTCATAAAGAAAGTATCCAATATGCCGTGTACTGAGACAAATAAGCTAGAACTGCTTTAGTCTAATGCAAAAATTTACATTCACTCTTGTTCATTTTGTTATTATTATTAAAATATGGAAATAAACACAGTATCTGCTGGAGTCTGCCATGGCAATTTGCATTTATTAATGGTTTTCCTTTATGACTGGGATCAACTAATTAGTATATATAAAAGCCTCACTCTAGATCACTGCACAATTCCTTCAGAGAGCAGATTAATTTTGCTTAATGACACTGTATTTTTTCCTGCTCTGAAAAGCCAGGCTCTCAGAGAGTGATATGATAATGGAAAATGGATGGAAGAGGCCGACCTGATTCACAGAGATGAAAGATTTCTCTGCAGCTAATTAGCTGCTAATTATACCGGGGCACTTCAGTGCTGACTGGCTGAGTAATGACATACTACTACAGATTAATTTTAGGTTCTGTGTGTGTGTGTTTGAGTGTGTGTTAGTATGTGTGTGTGTGTGTGTTAACTTACCCTCTAGCTCCACAAAGTTGGCACACAGCCAGCGGCGAGCAGCCATGCAGTCGTAAAGGTCGTTAAGGGTGAAGAGGTTGGATGGGACGGGCCCAGTGTATCTGGACTGCGCCTGCAGCTGGCTGTTTGTAACGGGTTGGCTCAGATCCAGACCAGAGGGACTGGGCACCTACAGCATCATATGACACACAAATACACACACACACACACTCATTACATGAAATTTGAGTCATAATGTACATTTCCGACACACAGAGGATAAGAAGTATTACGACAGGAGAGAAAATTGGGACAATTATTCTTAGCATATTTTTACTGACATACAGTATTTTGCTTGTAACATGGTCACTTTGGCTGAAACAGGAAATGTTAGCTTAGGTCCAACATCTTATGATTAAGACAGGAAAATTTACATCATGATTAACGTCATATGATGGCATGGCTGTTAGAGTGAATACTGATACTGCCAGCTTCATCAGCTGTTGTTCGCTGTTAAAATTCTGTGTATGAACTGCTAGTAGCCTCAGTCCTTACTTAAGCAAAAGTATAAATACCACACTGTCAAAATACTCCAGTGCAAGTAAAAGTCCTGCATTTAAAACCTTACTTAAGTAGCGGTATGTAAGTATTTACAATAAAAAATGTAAAACTAGTCATTGTGCAGTAAAAATGTTGCCTGTCAGTTGTTTTTTTTTAATTTTTTTTAATTATATCTGATTAGCGGTATTTGGATTAATATTACTGCTGTATTAATGTGTATGTTGCATTTTACTGCTGTAGATGTTTAAGGCTGTGCTCATTTTAACTCCTTTCTATACCCCTGGGAGTTTAATTTACAGTAATGATGCATATTCTGTTACATCAGAACATGTTTATAGTGTTGCTGTCCTGTGAGAACCAATTATCTCTTTCATGATGTCAGAAAAACAGCCCTGTTTTCAACTTTGTGATGACGCTGGAAAGGTATGAAAAGTGTAATCAGAGAAGAAACTAAAGCTTTCAGACAAATGTAGTGGAGCAGAGGTATAAAGTTGGGTAAACTCGGCAAGCTATCTAACAAAATATACATCAACCAGCGTATCAAACGTTAGCTAGTTAACAGTGCAACAAATTACTGATGACTCTGCCAGGTAATAAATAACCTGTTGAAATGTCAGGTCATGAATGAGGAAATGGTGATCCCAGTCTTCTCCGGTAATCACAGATAGAGTCATGATCTGTTTGTACCCTAATAATAAGGAAAACAAATGCGCACATTTAGATAAAAGATGTCAGTGAGCATCACATAGTGTGTTTCTTTTTTGTTTTTTGGAAGGATTTTTCAGTCAAAGGTGAAACAGCAAAGGTATGAGGGGTTTAGTGTGATTTGCCATGCCCACCCCATTGACTTCAATAGAAGTGGCACCAAAGTCTGGCACTAGCACATAATTCGAATGCCATCATTAAGGTCATGACCTTTCTTTCTTGTATAGTTTCTTTGAGAACCAGGAAACCAAATACCTCACCGGTTTGTCATACTCCAATTTACACACTAAAGCCTGATTTATGGTACAGCACTCAACACTATTAATGAGAGTCGCTCAACAAAAGTGACATATTTTTGACAGAAACAAAGTGTCATTTGACACTGACTTTCATTTCATGTTGTGCATTGAAGAATTTTTTTTAATTAGATTATTTTTTGGGGTGTTGTGTTGCCTTTATTGATGGGACAGCTGTAAACAGGAAGGGTGGGAAAGGGAGGGGGGAAGACAAGGTACAGCAGGTTGGAAGTGAACCTGTGCCACTGCAAAGGACTCAACCTAAGTGGGGACCACACACTCTACCGGGTGATCTAAAGGTCACCTTCACCTGGAGTATTTTGTTATGTGGTATGTATGTGTCTGATTACCATAGAGACGACTGCAAAGTTTTATCACAGATTAAACTGAAAACATTGCATGCACTATTAAACTTCTGTCAAGTGACACTACCATAAAACAGGCTTCATGTGCACGCAACCAGCACAGAAATCACTACTGAGCTTTCTGGAGCTTTCTGGAGAACCTGCTGACTTAAAGCAGACTCTGTAATATTCAAACTAGATAAGGAAAAGTGTCTAATTGTCTCACCTGGTACTGCAGGCCCGTACAGAGGATGAGGTGATCGTAGAGCACTTTCCCATAACCAGACACAAGGACGTGTTTGGACTTCCTGTCGATGCCCACCATCTTCCCAGTCACCACATTGATGCAGGAATGCAGAGGGAGCTGGGCTAAGCCTCTGTTGCTGTAAGCATGACTGCAGGAGGTGCAGAAACATACTAAACTCTGAAGTACATTAATGTAGTTGTAAACGACAACTTGAGTTTAATTACATAAAATAATAGTTTCATGTTTTTAGAACGTTCTAATGATATGTGAAGATACTGTACATCTTGTAAATTATTCAATGTAAAATGCCAAAGCACAATTTTCAGTTTCAATGCCTGATATTATATTCCCTCACCTTGTGGACAGAAATCCAATGTCCTCATGGTCGTAGTTACCGGGTAGACCGTGTGTTGAGATCAGGGTCAGATTGTTGAACCTCAGGTGAGGGCTAAGAGAACAAACAATACTGAACAGCATGAATGCTTTTCCATAGACTACAGTGAATACATACAGGTCACAGTGTGAGAGCAATGTTATCTAGGGAAGGACAACTTTAATTCAAGCAACAGCTACTTTCGTCATCCAGTGATGTGTAACAGCATTAAGAAAGCCTGACTAATATTAGCCATGTCAAGTTGAAAACAAAGAATATTATAGAATCTCTTAACTTGGCTTTATGTAACAGATCTGCAACGTACATTAACACAGATATACATCTGCTAAAATGTTGAAATGGCCCTTGAACTCTTTAAACATTGGCTGCTCCTGCTGCTTTTACTATAAATCTTGAAAATAAAGAAGATGTTGTATTCCTCTTATTAGTTCCTCCTTTCCTCAATTGTAAATTGCACAGTGCAAAAAAAGCCTCTGCAGTCGTACCCTAAACCCAACAGGAAGTCAGCTGTTTTGAATTTACTGTTCCATTTTTGACATTTTTTTGGCCATTTACAGGGGTCATACTTTAACAAACTCCCTCTAGAAATGTAATCTGACTGACTTTAAATTTTGTCTGTACCATCTTAAGACCTTTAACATGAAAAGCTGTTAAAAGTTTGAGTTCTCGTCAAAATGTGTGACCGTAGTGAGGTGCCAATTTTCCATGTTTCGCCACGTAAGAGGAAGTTATTTGTAACTCCCCTGTAGATGGTAAAATCTACCCCAAACTTCACATGTTTGATGAATATCACATCCTGAATACATCATGATGTCAATTTTTTTACTGACTGATAAACGCATTAAGGTGGACTGCATTGCCAGGACTAGATGTGGTAGCCCTTCTACAAACTGACTGTTTGCATCAGATCTTTAGGAAAAAATATTTGGGTGCAAGAGGATCTTCCGCTGTTCTGAATAAACCTAACTAAAAAAAAAAAAAAAAACAGATCCTGAATCAGTGTTTCTCAGGTGGAAGTTCTCTAGCCTACCAATGCATTTGTGGTTTCTGAGCATCCTAAAAAATCCAGAACTGCCCTCCTCCCTCTTGCATATTTACTGTCCACAGTGTACAGCATCTCTTGTGATGCAAATGACTTCTTTTGTGGTGTCTTACAGGGCATCACACAGCTGATAACAGCAGCTCCAGCTCCTTCGTCCGGTGAATAGCAGAGTGTGTACCTCGCAGTGTTCTGCCTTATCACACTGACGCCTCTGATCACCTTCTGCTCCCTTCTTATCTCGGCTTCCTGTTAAATTAACACCCACCGGCACAGATCTACAACGCCAGACACCCAAATGCTGGTAAACTGACTGGATATAGGTTGAATGGCTGCTGTATTAGCATAATGCACAAATAGAAGGACTGGACAATATAGGGAATATATGTATGCTGTGAATGAGATCACAGAATTTTGTTAACCAGCAGTGGATGGTATTGCAAATATGTGACTACTTTACAGTAATATTCAATTTACAGGACTTATTTTATAAATCTTATAAAGTATGTTGAGTTGACAGATATCTGACTTACTAGATTCTTCAAAACGGGACAGTTCTGTTCTAAATTAAATTTCCAGGAACTATATGATATAAATATAATACTGCATATTGCATAATGATTGTACGGAAGTGTGGAGTGTGGAAAAATCATGGAAAATATGCAATGAAAAATGTTTTTTACTATCGATGAACCTGTTGATTTTTTCTACCAATTGATTCTTTAGTCTATAAAATGTCAGGAAATTGTGAAAAATGCCTATTTCTTTAAGCTGGAGCCCATGTTGTCACTTGTTCTGTTCAACCAAATGTCTAAGATCCAAAGATATTCAATTTACCACAACATAGAAACAAAGCAGCAAATGCTCGCATTTGAGATGCTGGAACCAGCTTATTTTTGGCATTTAAGCTTTATAAATGACTTAAATTAAAACTCAAATGTTTATATTAAGTTATAATACTGACTAATAGGGATCAGCAAAATGAGCATGTATATGAGTGAAATCAAACCAGATTTTACAGATGGATCAAGTAAAGAATTCTTGACTATCATTTCAAAGCTTTGAAATGATACTGGCCTGGTTCTTGTGGCTTGACCTTTGATTTTGATGTGAACATGCAAATAATAGTAATAATCAGCCATCAGACAATGAGTGCAGTCAAACTTTCCTTGTTAATCTGTGCCAGAAGGTGGATTTATGCCACAGCAGTGAGGCATTAAGGCCCATTATTGGTGTCTGGATGCGAGTGAATCAGAAGCTCTGGATTTGCTCTGTTATCAGCCGGCGACAGACGGCCGTGGTAACCCTGCAGCCTGACCGCAGTGAGCAGAGGGCCGGGCCGCCGCAGAGCTCTTTATCTGTCTGACCCCGTCCCAGCCAGTAATGAAGTTGGGGGGTGGTGCTGGTGCTGTATTCAATGAGCACATGGAAAGCTGTGTC
>JAPZEB010000010.1:26634926-26648010 GCA_029783705.1 Chaetodon striatus | reverse complement strand
GGGCAGGGCCGTCTGGGCAGGGCTGATAAGGGGGGCCCCAGCAGTCCGAAACTGACCCATCATTCACCCTCTCAATGCGTCGCCGCCTCACCATTAGTTCAGCGGACACTAACTGCCTCATTAGTCAACTCATTAGTGACAGCAAACACAGATCGCTGCAGCAGATCCCTGACGGGGGGGGACAGTGGAGTGGCTAATTAAAGGGGGACAGCGCTGGCCCTGCTGAATGCCAGGCCTCAGACAGCTGCGTGTGCCCGCCCCGGCATCACCGGCGTGCCAGCCTCGCCAGCTCTGAGAGCTACGAGATCTCACTCACACAAAACAACGACCCTGGTTGCCTGGCAGCTATCGCCTGGTTCTGAATCAGCAGCCCTGTGCTTCTTATTATCTGCCGAAGTGGTTAATCTCACAAAGCGAGGACGAAGGCAAACATGTAAGACGTCCGACCCGGAGTCAAGTGACATTTCCAGAGATTGGATTCCTGAAATAAAAGACGATAAAGAAATGAAAGAGAAGCTTCAGTGAGCGACTCCCCTCCTCGGGTTCAGGGTTTCTGGGAACACTAGAGTATTTCTCTACAGACACATCAGAATCTGTGAACATGATCATATAAATACTTTTCATCAGAACAGCTGCCAGCTGTCTGTTATACCTCATGCATGTCATACTCATGTGTGTTCAATGACACTTGGAGATAAAATTGATTGTCCCTCTGTTACCTGTCTGCATTAGACAAACAGGAACTGACAGATCCGGGCACAGACTGTGTTTCATCTTCTTATGAATCAATCTGTGTCAAATCAGATGGAGGTTTTTGTTTACATTTTAGAATTTGGTCAAAGCTGCTATTTGACACCAAAAAATAAAATCTGTCGAATATTTTGGCTAAATTTTGAGAATTGCCCTAATGCTGTTTATGTAAGAGTCCCTAAAACGTGATATAACATCAATGAAATATTGTATTGTTAGTAGGAAGTATGGAACTTCTCACTTTTTTTTCATTTTCAAGGGCCAGCTTGTGTCTGTCAGTCATTTGGACCTATTGTACACTGTTTTGTCTTTGCCCCTACCAAATTTCATGGCTTTAGGAGTTACATGTCTGAAGATATTGAACCCCAAAAATGGCTTCCGACCACAGATATTTTTTAGCCTTAAAAATTGACAACATTTCCAGGGGCAAAAAAAACTATGCAGTTCTGTCATTTCAGCTAAAATATTTTACAGAGCTTATTTTTTGGTCTCACATAGCATAGACATAACATTTGAAACAAATGTAAATTAAAAACAAAAACTTCTATTTAATCTGACATGGAATAACCCTTATAAAAGTTCTGGTTGGGTACAAGTTTTGATTTGGTGCCTGGCCCTTATTTGTTTCTAGTGCAGGTTGCAGCATACAATAATTCCTAATAGTGTCATTTACTATGATGAAAGCACTTCTTTTCAGAATATTAGGAGTACAATAAACCAGAGCAAGTAAGCGGAGTGGAGCAGGAGCGAGTGGGTAGCCAAGCGGAAGGACTTTGCAAGAAAAAAAACAACAAAAAAAACATTGTTTAGTTGCCTTATCTCCTGCTCCATCCAACTCTAATTTTGCTCTGGTACCACTCACACCATGAGTTCAAAGCATGCCTGACACAGAATGCATCTGTATGTTACGTACACACACTATTTTCTGTCAAAAATTGGTTGCTGCAAGCTCGACAAAGGAGTTTACAAAGTACTTTCAAAAGGAAAGTGAACAAGCTGGTGAGCGATTTGTGTGGAGCAGTGGGGCGGGATGAAATCTGAGTTGAACGTGGAGCAATATTGAGCGGGGTGTCCTGGATCGGCTTTGAGCCGGAGAGCAGAGAGGACAAAAAGCTTCGTGAGCAAAGAGTGGAAAATCTCACTGCTAAACTCAGCTCAAATGTCCTGCAGTCTACAGATACGCCAAAGTTTATTCAATATTTTTCAGTGGTGCTATATTTTCTTGTACAGAAATCCCATGAAGAGACCCAGACCAACAACATCTCTCAATACTGTTTGACTTCTCTACCCTGTCTGTGGCTCTCAGCCCAAAGCCCATTGGTTCCTACTGAGGGCATATAGTATCTTTAAAAATAACAAAGGTCACCATTATATTATTTATTACCCTCAGTAGGTTTCTAAAACAGATGGTCACTGTAGTTTTTATAAAACAAACAGGAGAAAACGGTGCATTTGTTGGGGACTATTTTTATCGGTGGATTAATTCACGTGTGGTGCTGTATTTGGGGCAGCAGGTCGGTGTGTGTAGGGTTGGTACTGGTTGGTATCTACGTTTTGGGGCAAATAATTAAACTTTCATGCACAGATTGCTGTGTGCACTGGTCTTGATGGGAACTTGGAGATGACAGGGTACATACACAATGCACAGATGGTGCTGTGTGTGTGTGTGTGTGGGAGGGGGGGGGGGTTAATGGGGGTGTGACAGCAAATTTTTGCCCCAGGGTCCCTTAAAAGGTTAATCTGGTCTTGCTTACAGAGGAAGAATTGTGACGTTATTTGTCACTAGTTCAGAAAAGGCCGGTATAGTCTATAGCACATCTGGGAGAAGATGAGGATCTTGTTCTGAGTCAGACTCACCAGAAGCAAAGCGCCTCGAGGAAAGATAAACCTGTGTCTGACGCCCCCACCACCACAATCCTGGCGTTAATGGTGACCTTTGGCTCCATGCTTAACTTTCTGCTGATGAGGCTGAGAGCAAACGGTGCCTGAGAGAAAAACAAAGATAGAGAAGATGGCCAGTCAGATTCAGTGTTTTGTTATTTTGTTTTGTTTTGTTTTGTTTTGTTTTGGTTTTTTTTACTAGAGTGGAATAATCTGGAGGAAATTTGTCACTCCCAAAATGACTGGTGCCATTTTCTGAAAATCGAACGATCTGCCAAATGCATGTTAACTCACTAAAAGCATTACATAATAATTAGTCCAATTTTTACCCATTTTAATATCACAGGATAAAGTAGGAACCGGCTTTTTATCAAGGCACTTAATCTGCCTGCTGAACAGACAGTCCTGCTCTCAGGCAAAAATCTGTATAGTATTTGTAACATTTTAGCAAAGTTTTTGCCAAATCTTACATTTCTAAAATCTCTGCCTTATTGAATATCAACAATCATCCTTTTATAGGTGGTCACCAAATTCAGATTTACAAAAAACCACTGGATATTAGATAAACTTAAGTAGATATAGCTTGATGTCCAGACACTTCACAACAGAATTCAACTGACTAAAAGGGTATGAAATACCTGCATTTTATAATATGAAGCACTCAAGTAAAGAAAGGGAAAAGTTCTGCATCTTTAAACATCTCAAGTCCCTTTTGTTTTTTTTTTTCAAAATTTTGTCCTACATTGAATTTGGCATTTATATAAAACCAATAATGAATTGGTTTTATTGTAAATTCAGTTTGATAAAGACAATCTTTTATTAGACAGACAGTAGAGCGATCATAGGAATAGAGAGAGAGATGAGATGACATAGAATTAAGGTCCCTGGCCAGACACGACCCAGGAACGCTGCGGTTAGTGGTTTTCTTAACCCTTAGGCCACAAGGGTGCGCCCAGAAATTGTATTCAACCCCGAATGATCTCTTTTGCACGGCCAAAATGAGACTAAAAATTAGTTGACAGGAAAAAGAATATGTATATAAGATGACAACACTAAATAAATGAAATAAACTTAGTCAGTGTTGCTTTGATCATTGTCAACAGCAGAAACCCCTCACACTGGAAATGATACATATTTTGAAATTTAGTTATTCATATGTGTACTTGGTGTACGTTCCTCATGCTGTCTGCAACTATATGTGTACACTGTAATCTCTCCATTCATATGTTCAAAAACCAATAAACAAAGTTAGAAAAATATGAGAATTGCAATAAGAGCAGCTTCAGATTGTAATGAGATGGAAACTCAGGGATCAAATATGTGACCTGACAGTTAAGGAACACTTTTCCACAATAATTACAAAAGAGTCCCACAGGAATTAGTCGAACACAGCGTTCTGATTTACCAATTCCTCCACCGCCAAGTGTCTGCAGTCCTCACCCTGTGAGGCAGCTAATGGCTCCTTCATCATCTGTAATTAGGCAGATTGGCCCCACAATGCACCTTGTTGGATGAAAACAGCATCAAGCGAAAAAGGGGGAAACCCAAGGGTGAAATTAACCTTTGTGTAATATTCAAATAATTTCCACGAGGGCATGTGTGCCCGACATCTGTCACGTACTGAGAGATGTTGTGGCTCAGGGTTTGACTAGTGGGAAAATAAAAGTGCCTGTGCTTATTTTATGTGATAAATGTATCTGTGAAAAACAGAAAAATAGGTAATCTTATGAATAGTTTGTATTGCAGCAATAAAACAAAGCAGCTAATACTTAAGTAATTCACTGCAAAGCCGTAGCCATGGAGTCAGCAATGAAGAGGGGGTGTCCAGAAAACATTTTAAAATTTTACTGTCCGCATAAACTACACATTCAGAGCAACATATATATTTAGCTGAATACGCCCTTGAGCACCATTGTTCAAGATTCAAGACTGTTATTTGCTATTTCTCAGATACAGCTGTATAAGGCCACTGGAATTCTTGTGTGGATTCTTGTGCACAGTGTTGGCTGCTGGGGGAATGTGAGGCAAATGAACTGCAGACAATTTGGCTATGATAGCTAATATTAGAGATGACTGTTTGATTAGCACTAACAAATCGGCCTGTTTTTGCAAAAAAACACAGTACTAGAACAAAAAAATAAAGGATATTTGTTAATTTTATTTATGATTATGATTACATTTGCTGATATTTATTTTAACAGGGGTGTGTGGTTGCCTGTTGTAGCATTGCATTTTGCAATGTATATTTGGAATGTATACTTTTTTCAATTTATATTTTAATTACTGCCTTTCTATAGTGCCTACTCCAAAACACTATGACCCTGTTTTAAAATTAAATACTTTAAATACTATTTTTTTTGTAACATTTTTGATCATTGTTTGTATCAGGTCAAATGTAACTCGAACAGTAAAGTGTCTGGAGATACTTTGGGAAGACATTTTACCAAGTAGCTGCATTAGAGATGTGCTGTTAGAGATATTTTGGGAGCACAGGGTTGTGAAGATATAAGTCCCATTCATCTTTAGGACATGAAGCTCTCCTGGTCGATTCATTAGTACAAAAGATAAACAACGGTGTTTTAAAGTATTAGAATTTTGATTAAAAAAGTTGAACATTCAAGTCTGTGGCCTTTGAAAAATGAAAGGAGAAAAGTAAACTATGACTCCCAGGAAGCATTTTGGTATGAAACGTCCAGTCAGCATCAGCTCACTATAAAATTCTGCTCAGTTCTGGATGAATTCAGCAACTGTAGCAATGTATTTTGTTCCCAAATGCAACAGTGAAACATTCTGATTTTGCTTCGAATAGTGTGCAGCACTAAGTGGAAACACTGGACTGGACCATGACTGCGTAACAGCAGTCAGACACCAGCAAGTGATAAAGATATATTTGTAGGAAAATGTGTCTGTATATTATTTCATATAAAAATCATCCATTAAATTGCATTTACCAAAACAACATTTACAAAATGTATCAGATAAACAATCATTTTAAAGCTGCATGTCATGCAGATGCTGTATTTTGGCATTTATTGAAAATGAGCATTACTTTATATGTAAAAACCCTGTATGTGTTATTGTGCAGAGGCAAATTAAATGCCTACATGCATCCATCTGAATACTGCAGGAATTAACCAGATGAGGTAATCAGATGAACAATGCTCCCGTCTCATCTGCATGTGCGGTGGAGCAGGTGCAGCAGCTCTTATCAGGCTTGAGATGCCTCACCTTCCCTAAACACAATGACCACCGCTCTGTGTAATATGATCCTGTATTGACAGAGAGGGAACAGGTGCTTTAAATTTGATTAATCATCCCGGGGCTGACATCAGGAGGCAGAGACACAGCTCAGAGGCGAAGCTCTTATCTGCACGGTAGCCTGGAAATCATGACTGCTGTGTTATCGAGGTGAAGGGGGGCAGGCCGGGTTTGATGGAGTGAAATGAACATGTAAGTGTACACGATGATGCCTCGGGTATAAGAAAGCACTGCTGCACATGGGGTAAATATTTAAAGTAAAGAACATTAAAATAAATCACAGACACATTAACATCAGCCAGGCTCGGAGGATATAAGACCAGAACATAGGACTTATGGTAGATTTAAACAAAAGAATTGCTGGGATCATCATTATGCACCTGTCACTTTCATTTAAGGTTCTTAGGTTTATATATATAAAAAAAGAAAATAAAAGAAGGAAGTTGCTCTAAAAGTGACACTATCTGCTTGAATTACTACAAACAGTTAGCCCTGAGGCAGCGAAAAATACTAAGGTACTAAAAACACTTTTGCATTCAGTAAAAACATGTACCTTAATGCTCGACACAAACTAGTTCAAGTACTCTGGTTTGAAAGATACTGACACCTAGAGGGCTACTACACATATTCATTTTCAAAACTCTACAAAATCTTCCAACTTGTTGTTTTGTGATGTCAAAAATCTCTTCACTATCTCATTATCTATGGTCTTATCTATAGTCTTCCAACCAGTGCATTTGTGCCACTAAATTCAAGCTGCCACTTCGAAGTAAAAATGCCAAAGGCCCTCTCTCAAGCATGTGTTTGGTTTGTCCATTCCGGACTGCTGTAGAAATGTTGTTATGATACGCCGCTGGTTGGCTGCACAGCACCTGTCGCAGAGGTATGACATGCGGCCAGGCAGAATCAGTATGTAATGTGGCCGGACATAACCATTCATGTTATCGTAATACGCCCCTGGTCAGCCGGATGGCACCTATTGCAGCAGTGTGATACGCCACTAGACATCGCCAGGTTGAAACGCTGCCAGTAATGACAAAATATAAGGAGACAGAAAGTCTGAATAAGGTGGGTGGAAGGGGTAATGATGAACAAAGCTCAGGCTTTCAGCTGGGACCCCGGTGTTTGCTTCTCAAATGCCAAACCAAAATGTTTTTTTCTAAACCTAACCACATGCTTTTGTAGCTGAAACCCAACCGTGTGCTTTTGTGAACATCTTGGTATTCATAGCACATCTTGGAAAGTCAACAGCAGACACAGAAAAATACCCAGCATGGAATATGTAGACTTGAAAGGCCACTGACAAAGCAGCGATATGTGACTAATTGGAATGAGAATGTGTTGGAGTTTCCTGAACACATGGAGATGGCTGAGCTGGCAGCTAGCAGCTAATGGTGCTAACTTCAATGTCAACGTCATAAAAAGTGCTTGGAAATGGCATCAATGCTGACAAAGCTAATGGTGTTAACCAGGGGCGCACTGGAGGGTTGGTGCTACACTTCTGCCGAAACTGTCCCGATGTCACCTGTAATTATCATATGAGCACAGTTTCAAAGCGGCAGCAATAAGCTAGCCATGTTAGTGCACACATACACTAACATGCAGGCATAGCCAACAAGTGAAGCTCGGATTACAACACACACAGGGAGCGTGACCTCATTCTTTGCTCAGGATACCATTACTTGACTATATCTTTACATTACAAATAGTGGTTTGCTGCTATACTAATGTTTTGAATGCCCAATATAGAACCTTTAAGTGCGTAATGTTGTTACTTCAGCTGACACTTCATCTCCTTTTAGTAGTTATTCTTTCAGTGTTTACACCTCAGCTAACACCACAACTCCTTTTAGCACTTTAATTTCTTCTTTCAGTGCTTAAATTCTCTCAATCAATTCAGCTTCTTTTACTGCTTTACGTTCATCTATTACTCCCATATTAATTATTACTACTGTTTTAAATGTTTGTATTGCATTCTCTATGCAAATTTTGTCAGAGGTTTTTACTTTATCTAATTATAAATTACTTGTTGTGTCGACAAGCTTTGTTCACACCAACACAACATGATTTTAAATAATATATATTAAGTAAAAAATATAGATGAAACTTAACTCTTAAGACGGGTGTGCAAAACATTTCTGAATTCTGAATTGACAACAAGAACACATGTAGCCCCATGCGGACAAAAGATGCATTTTAAATCAAATGAGTAAACTGAGCAATGTTCTACACATAAGAATTTTTAGATTGCAGTTTAAAACAGAATTAAAATACATAATGTTTCTCCTCATATGTGAAATGAAGCTGTTTAGAGGCAAACAAAAACCTATTAGGAAATGGTGTTTGTGGATACACTTTAGGACTAAATGTAATAGAAAATAAAAACGTTCATTCCATCATACTGTGTTTCATCTCCTGGTGTAGTGGAGTTTCTCCTCCATACCTTTAAGTGAAGCACATTGTGTGTCACTCTGTTCTCTGTTGAAACAGCACCGTCTTGTGGTCACATTAACACCCTGCTGTGTGCTCTCTCTGTCAGCAGCCTTCAGCTAATCTACATTCCCTGGCAGGCAGCCTCCCTGTCAGCCAGCTGCTGCTGTGCCCACCTGGTCCTCGGTGATCTGCCTGGAAGGGGCGTTGATGCCAAGCTCCTCCAGCGGGTAGATGATCTGGCGTCGCGGACGGACAGGGACCGCGCAGTTGAGGACAAAATCCAGATGGTGGACGCAGGAATTCTGGGTGCAGAAGAAGAGGGCACAATGTCAGTGAGCTCAGGAAGAGAGAACCCCCTTGGAGGTTAATGAGCGTCAGTGTGGGGGCTCGGGAGGCAACTGGAAGTCGACAAAGTGATAATGAGCTCAGGTGTAGAGGTTAGATGATGCAAGGTTTACACTGCTGATATGAGCCGAATGAAAAACATCACCCTGCTTCACCCCATCGCCTGCACAGAGATAATTCTCTGGTTATCTTCTGCCATTATTCTATTTGCACATCATCATCTCCCAATCTGGTGCTTGTTTGTCGAAGGTAATTAGCAGAGGAAGTGGAGGCCTCTACATGTCGAGGAAATGTCTTATTATGGTGTGGAGAGGTGGAGCTGGCAGCACTGTCGGCACCTGCTGCCCCGACCCTGGGGACAGCAGCCTGCTGAGGGCGGCACTCTGCAAGAAATGACCTGCTTAAAACATTTTACATGAACAAATCCATCTGTCTGATCAGCCACAGAAGACAGATTGCATTATTTGAGATGCTGCAGATTTGTCCAAATTAGATTCTGGTGTATCAAAAAAAAAGGAAGGAGGAATGACCTACCTGACAGACAACTTAAAAGCAACATCAGCCAATGGCAACTAATACATCATCTTACACAATGGCATGCTCGTCTTTATTTCACTTTCCAAATACATGACATAGCTACTTTAGGTACTTTAAAATGTGTCTGATCGGTAGCGTTGTCAGTGGTAAAATATGGTGAGGCCATCAATTGTTCCTTTTACAGATGCAAAACCAGGACATTGCACAATTTTACGATTTGAGACGACCCAAACTGTTTACCCAGTTGAGATAGAAGTACTCAGATCTTTTACTTAAGTAAAAGTAGCAATGCCACAGTGAAGAAATACTCGGTTACAAGTAAAAGTCCTGCAGTCAAAATGTTAGTTTAATAGTATTAACATTAAGTATTAGAATCAAAATATGCTTTAAGTACCATAAGTAAAAGTAGTCATTACACAGAACAATTCATTTCAGAATCATACATTATATTTTTTAATTATAATTATTAATGCAGTAACATGTTCATCACTTCATTGTTGCAGCTGGTGAATTTTAATTTTTTTAATTATTTTATATACTGCTGGATATCTTAACCTATAATAATACTTCATAAATTATTATTGTTTTAATTATTATTAGTAGTAGTTTTATATTTTGTAATAATAATCTAAATATGCAAGTTACCATGCATATGTAAAAAGTACAATATTTCCCTCTGAATGGTAGGATTAAATGGAAATACTCAAGTAAAGTACAAGAACCTCAAAAATATAGCCTACAAGTACATTACTTGAGTAAATGTATTTAGTTACTTTCCTTCACACAGTTTGACAGAGCGGATGATACCTGTTCCCCTCAACTGGCTGTTAAATTGTTCAGTTGCCGGTTTTTACATGCTGTCAGTTTGGGCAAGTTATCTATGTTTACCCGATATTACCACATTGTCCTGCGACTTTCATGTTTCTTAATCCTAACAGAAAAATGCTTGAGATACTTAAAGCCTGTTCTTGACCAGGTACCATCCTCTCCGAATGACCAGGCAGCAACCTTGGGGGTTGAAAAATGAAGCCAACGCCCAAGTTCCAAAAACTGCAGGTCCTCAAATGGCCACTTGAGGCTGGTTCCAAAAGCAAGTCAATCCTCTACACCCCCATGTTAAAACGTCCAACTTTACGGCAAAAGTAAAAATGTTTACAGCTTGGTACTAAAAACAGTTTTGGTTTCTACAGTTAATTTTCCCATTCTTGGCAACTGTAAATGGGTGATTTTTTTAATATAACTAATTTGTTAAAATTTTATTAAGATTTAAATTCATGCATTATCAAAGGTGATGCTACTTTGCTCCTGGCTCCAAAAATCCAAGATGGCGACAGTCAAACACCTTCTTTGAGGCTTCAAAAAGTGAGTTCACAAACCAGTGGGTGACATTATGGTGGCTATGTCCATTATTTTACACAGTTTATTCAAATAACACACACCGGAAGCAAAAAAAACCAAAAACAAACATATTTTCTCTGACAAGCCAGCTGCCTGTTAGCCATGTTTTCCCTGGAGAATCACTCCAAGTTGAATCTGATTATTTTTACCAGGGCTTTGGTGTATAACAATATTCCGCATCCAGTGGGCACCGATGTGTTTCAACTCAAGCTTTTCTTCTTAAGAAAAAAAGGCTTTTCAGTGTGTATTGTAGAAGATAATCCTCACTGATAATGGCGACCGTAGTTGCCACCTCCTTTAAAATAAACTTCTGACAAATATGAACCAAACAGCATCTGACAAATCTCTTATCAGCTCTGAGCATGCATGTTGCATGTTGTTTTCCCACACTTGGGGCACATGACATTGCAAACCTGTTCAGCAACGTGCAATTAAAACACCATTTTTAAACTGTTATAGCAGCCGCTAACCTTAAACTGCAGTATGATCAGTAAAAGCAGCAACAATGTTTTATGGTTTTAACTAGTTTTTGACTTTGCACAACGTCGTGTTTTCTACAGATTTAGCAAAAAGCAAAAACAGCATGATCTGCCATTTTTATTGGTCCAACGTATATGCATATGAACTCTCTGAGTCTGCCTCTCCTCTTCTAGAAAATGTGATTTATAAAGTTTTTGAAGGCTGTAACAAGTTGACTGTAAAAAGCTGCAGCAGAATAGTGAGTTTCTGAAAAGTAAACTTTCGGGTTCTCTCTCTCTCTCTGTCTCTCTCTCATTTTTACCACTTTTGGATTGACTGTATTTGACCTTGTAGGACAGAAATGAGATTTGACCTGTTTTTAAAGATCTTGCTACTATTCACAGCTTCATACTGATTCTGTTAGACATATTTTACACCAGAAGATGTAACATTAGAGTTTATCGTGTGTGGACACTAAATCATCACTAATTAAATGTCACATTATTTGTTTTCCTACACATTAAAGAAATGATCAAATCCAGTATTCCTGAATTAAAATTTCATTATCTTAGAGTCACAAGCATTATTTTCTATTTATGCAATCTGTATTTAGTGTGTAAAATCAGCGCATCACTGGCTTGATCAATGACTTGTCATGAGGAATATTTCTTGCAGTGTATGAACTGAGGGTCATTACACTAATAACAATGTACATCTGAGCAGACATGCACTGAGGCTGGAAGGGGCCTGGTGATGAGGGGCCAGTAAGAGCCTGAGGGTCCCTGTGCACTCACCTCCTGGCTTTGGTATGAGGGGTAGATTCTGTGGAACAGGCAGGACTTGTGAGCCAGCCGGAGGACCTCCTTAAACAAATGTTTGGTGAAGTGCTGGAAGAAGGGTCTGAGGACAAAGTGGCGTATCTGAGCGTGCTCCTCGTAGCGGTGATGGCTGAAATAGATGAAGTTCTCAATGTTGTAGTGGGCACGAATGTACTCGATGTCCTGACAAAGAAAGATGAAATAATGAATTCAGTTTTATGTTGATACACTCAATGACAGAGGTTTATTGCTAGGACAAATATTTGCATTTGATGTTGTCCTGTGTTAGTTTGCTTATGTCTAATATAGTTGCCCTATTTTTTGTCCCATTCAAAAGCTGCTGATGACTGTAGAATAAAAAAGATTTCAGTAACATCTTAATCATATCAAAGCAATCTGTCCTAGTTTTTTCAACATTTTTTTCTTGATTGAAATTACACTAAAACAGTACACTAAAAGAAAAAGGACTTCACCTCACCAGCAGATTTTTCTGTATTTAAATATACCTCTTCAATCGCACTTGTGCAGACAAACAATGAATTTTTTGAAATTTTATTTACCCTAGTTCTAGTTAGGATGCCAAAGTTTTAAAGATACTAAATATGTCAGGCTGAAGATAGAAAATGTGTGTAGAATGACACACAATAGTTTTCCATT
Organism: Chaetodon striatus; assembly: GCA_029783705.1. Classification (NCBI taxonomy): domain Eukaryota; kingdom Metazoa; phylum Chordata; class Actinopteri; order Chaetodontiformes; family Chaetodontidae; genus Chaetodon; species Chaetodon striatus. The sequence goes on along the minus strand of JAPZEB010000010.1, from coordinate 26,635,474 downwards.
TCTATGTCTTTAATACTCTAATATAAACTTCCAATGTGGATGGGATATACTCTTGATAAAGCCCCGGAGAAAACACTGCTGAAACTACTAATTATTTTCATCATCAAATAATCTTTTAAGAATTTTTGATGGATTAAATGATTGAAAATATCAGAAAATAGTGCAAAATCACACCAAGGTAATACCCTCAAAGAGTTTGTTTTATCCCACCAACAGTCCAAAATCAAACATATTTAATTTAAAAGTATATAAAACAGAAAAAAGCCATAAAGCCAGTTGTTTTGACAACTGACTTAAAAGTGAAGTGTGTAGGATTTAGTGGCATCTAGTGGTGAGGTTGAAGAACTGAAATGTGCCCTATGTGCCAAGCTTGTAGGAGAACTACAGTGGCCGACGCAAAACGCAAATGGCCCTATCAAGAGCCAGTGTTTGACTTGTCTGTTCTGGGCTACTGTAGGAACATGGCGGACTTTGTGTGAGAGGACCCGCTCTGTGTGTAGATATAAAGGTTAATAAATTTACTCATTCAACAGTGAATTGGAACTTGA
>JAPZEB010000010.1:26615455-26634826 GCA_029783705.1 Chaetodon striatus | reverse complement strand
TATTAAGGTAACTAAAAAACTATGATTATTAGTTTGAGGTGGTTATACACTTATGAAAAAAAGTTAGGAATATCATATCTCATTTCTGCCAATAAATGTCCCTAAATCCTACAGTACACATCAGACCTTTAAGTGATTATAAAATTCAATTTCAATTGACTTTAATGACCACATGGCTATTCTGGTGGAATTTGTTATTGGTTCAGTGTGTCATCAACATCTTTCCATCAGTCTCTCTGTCAGTCATTCAAGATATTCATTACTTTAGAAGAAAAAATGATTATATGTGATGCTGTTACTTTTGAAGCTATTTAAAGGACTTTTTTTATTATCCTGGTGATTTAGTTTTGTATTTCCATGAAGCTGGGGGATTTCGGAGACAGATTTAACAAAGATTTGTCAAAAATCTATGCAGCAGAGGGTGAGACATGCTTACTCCTCATCCCCAGTATGGATTAAACTCCAAAAGCCCTGGATCCTTAAATTTGCAATAATGCAACTGTAAAATTAGTTGGGTACCACTGTAGGGAGGCATATTGTGAGCATGAGAGATTAAATGGTTAAAACTTAGCAGATACATTTTATGATGATATCTTTAATTGTGCAGTGAATTAATGATTAGGTGTTATTAGCTTTCTAAATAAAAGTAAAAAGGATTTCAATAGAGCTCAGCATCTATTTGTTCTTAAAGACAGACTCAGAGACAGACTCTTTGACCAATACTTTCAGATTGATCTGAGGACACAGAGTCGTAAACTACACCTACCTGCTCGTCTCTGATGATCACTATCCCCACAACCTGACTGTGCACCTGGGCCACGAAGGCCTGCAGCGCCATACCATCCTGTGTGAGAACAAAACAAAGTATATGTAAATGTGCATGTGTGTGTTGCTTTGAATATGCACCTTCTTGTATCAGTCCAGTGCCATGAATACATATGAAGTGGCTGCAGAAGTAATTATCAGTTTTGGAGCTGTGGCGGTGACAGCTGGGGTGTCAGTCAGAGAGGAAAATCCGTTCAACTGAATTCTCACCAATCTGTTCCCTGGCATACATGCGATATTCCTCGTTATTCCAAGACAATCATCACCAGCTCGAGTCACACTTGATCGTCCAAAAACAATCATTGTGTCATTTTAAAGGTTAAAGGGGAGCTAGTTAGAATTTCAACCTTGATATTTTGTGTTAATGATGATTAAAATGATTCCCAAAGACTGACCATATGACAGGCCAGTTGGTTTACAACTGAGTAGCAGACTGCTACGTCATAAACAAAGAACAAAGAATGGCACAGAGGTGGAGGGCACAATGAAGTCACAGGCTCTTTAACCAAAGAAACTATGTGAATGCTGTTTCCTGCATTTAGATTAATCTAGCAAATTACACAATATTGTGAATTTGGTTATTTTGCTTTCATTAATGCAGTAACACTACTTAAAATTACATGCAGTTCATTAAAAGACACCTGATAATTTACGATACTGTCTTCTTTGATTGAACTTTAGTGTCTTTTTAGGAAAATATTAATATCAAAATACAAGAAAATTTGTGTGAACATTCTGGGCAAAAATAACAATATGTACTTACTTATGGGAAATCAGGGTTGCATTAGCATCCTAACTGCAGTCTAAACACATTCACACAGACAGAGCGTCCAGTGACTGAAGGCACAGGTGCAGTTTGCGCTGGTTCGGGTATATTTTTTTTATAACACATAACTAATAATTTATTTTATAGCCTTGTAGGAACATAGGGATGTGGAGAATCTTTAAATTTATTAACACACAAAACATAGTTAACAGGTAACAGTTACATGGCTGGACCGCACAAGCATCCTGGGTGGCTAGTGAATGGCGTACAACAACAATAGCTGTTTTCGACATGGGGAAATTGGTAAATAATCACAGAAGGCATTGCGGTGTCTGATTTATCATTATGGATTTGTGTGACAAAGTCTCAAAAAAGACACCACAGTTCAAGGCTGGATAACAAAGCTTCTAAAAGAGATACGATCACACCGGAGTCCATGTTAGAATGGCAAAACAGCTCATTTTAGATTAAAAAAAAGCAAGTCTTGCTCGCGTCATTCCAGGGATATTTAACGTCAGTAACGTTATGTCGTATGAACTGTTTCAAACTTGGCACCATAAACATTTGAAATAATATCTTTTGTATGTTCTATTGTACTGTCAACCCCAGAGTTAACTTCTATAGTGTTTAGTATGTCAGATTTTATTCTTCAGTCCTGTTCAGTGCTTGGTGGTGAGACAGATGCAGCTCAGCTGGAAAAGCTCCACTTCAGTGTTAAAGTATGCAGTTTATTTTCAGATAGCATTAAATTAGAGTCAGCTATAACATTTAATTTTAGCATGCGTGATTGAACAACTGCATGAGGCATTCTTCTTGCCTGAACACAGAGTCAACTTGCTTTATGAGTGTTAATGTTGAGCCCTGACACGAATAGCTGGGATCTGTATCTTGTTTTGTGTCGGGTTTTGTGGTTTGTACAAATTGGGTTTAATTCTTGCAATACTCTATTACTGGGCATATAAATCAGGATATGAAAAATGCACCAGGTGGTATCCTGGTTATTAATGTTTGTGTAAACAAAGCTTCTGTTGAACACATTGCTTTTCCTCTCGATTTTGTTTTTGTGAACCCCCCACCCTTAAAGTTCAAACTGCACCTAAGTCTGAGGTGTGTTGACATAAGTGTTGTGGACTGACCGTGTCTCTGCGAGTCTCATAGAAGCAATCCAGGTCCTGCAGCAGAGACTCGCTCAATCTCAGATCCTTCACCAGGTCAGAGATAGCTGGCCGGTCTGCAGCCACAGCCAGCCTCACCTCCACATTCCTGCAAGAACAACCATGGCATCACCACAAACTGAGAGGAACAATGGTCTGTAATGATCAAATTTGTTAATATATTTCTTATTCATACAGTTACAACAAATAAACATGATCATCACCAAGCAGACTGTCAGTTTCTACTCTGTATTTAATTCTTTCTGTACTCCATGAGAGGTTCTGCATAGTTTAGAATGAAGCACTGTTTCTCAACCTGGGGTCTCTAGACCCCTACTGGTTTGTGTCAGTACTGCAGGGGGTCCATGACATGTGTACCTATGTGTGGCTCAATAAAATCAGACATATAGTTTATGTGCCAGTCAAGTTTCTTTGGTCTCGATCAAAGTAAGTTAGCACTGGCTAAAAATCAGCAGCAGGAAGCAGGCATAAAAGTTTTCTACGTTGTTCTTTTTAGAGTGAAGCAAAAATGTATATTTTTCCAAGCTCTGTGTCAACATTCATTAGTGCGTCCAAATATTTTTTTTTACATTCAGTCTTTTTTTAAATTTTCGCTCTCATGTGGAGGGATGTGGTTAAGTGTGAGATGACATTTGAGGTGAAAATACAGTAGAATACAGTAAAGGAAGGATCAGATTTTGACCAATTTTATTTTAGTGTATACTGATCCATTAAAATATGCCCTGATAAGCCCAGATACTGACCCTTAGGATCAGCTTGAGATATCTCTGGTTTCCTTATTAATTAAAAATCAATCTGTGTAACTGTTTTATTCATATGTGTGTTAGATTTAGTTTTGTCATCTTGTGAGGTCCAACACTAAAAAATTGCTGAAAAAGTGTACAAGGTTTGTTGTTAAAGCATCCTCTTTCCTCTTTCAACACTACATTGTCTTACAGCAAACGTGAACAATCATAACTGGTTCACATGCTTAATATATATTTAAGACAGATCCAACAGGCGAAGAGTCTTAACTGTGATTTTGTACATGTTATTCTCATTACAGGTGGAGCCACAAATGTGTAGCAACCTCCTCCCTGAGCTATAACAATATCAAAGTTGCAAACTTGGTATCCTAGTTGGCATACCAATCAATGATCTGACAGCGATGCACTGATGCTGCCTGACAGAAGCAAACAAAGTTAATTTCTTTAACAGGGTGACCCACCTGAGCCCGGTGCGGTGGAAGATGTAGAGTTCATGAGGCAATGTGCTAGCGGCACAGGGCGGCATCCTGAGGCAGCTCTGCAGCAAAGGGAACTCAGGGGACAGCGTCGGTACAGTGATAAGGCAGAAGTCTAGGTCCTGACAGATGGACACAAGGACAACTAATACCTACACACACACTTCACTGAGCAGATATGGTCAATCTATCATTTAAAAGGATACCTTTGTAAAGAATTCTCCTAATCTTTAAAAACTTTCCTGAAAATCAATGTCATGTCTATTAAATAACTTTAAAATCCCTCTTGATCTGTAAAGGCATCCATCTTAGGGACTTATTTCTTTACCTTTTCAAACTTACATGTACATATTATCTTTCCAGGGACACAGGATTATTTATTTGATTGCCCAGATGTAGTTATCTTTGACTTATCTATTGTTTTTTTGTGCACCTTCGAAACACACTTTTACAAAGATGATACTCACAGGGAAACATTTAAATATATATGGAATAAAGTCCACTGATCTGGAAGAAAAGAAGAAGAAGAGGAAGTTAAGTGAAAATATGCGTGAGTGCCAACTTCAGAATCCAAGCCAAGCTCGCCAAAGCTGGTGATCACTGTGGCAGAACAACTGGCCGACCAATCTGCCCGCTGCTTCCAGCTCAACTTCTCGCCTTCAGCTCTGTCACGCTGTCACTTTAAGCGCAGCTCTCATTAATAACATGCTCACTCTCGGCAGGAAGCGACTCGATTCCATATTCAGTAACAGCTGGGAGGTAAGGCGGCGGCGAGAGGAGCTCAGCAGGAGCCAACTAACAGTCACTCTCCCTGCTTTAACACAGCATATGACTGATGTTACTCTGGACGGCTGCCATCAAATATGCATGAAAGTGGAAAAACTTGTGGTATCTGACTTTTGATATGTGTGGATTATAGAATTCTGTTATTCTGGTAGTTGAATGCTAAACTTTAGAAACTCAGCACATGTAAGTAAAAACTAAAGATCACATCTCAAACTATGCTATTGATTATATTGCAATATTTTATTTTACTGTGTACTTCCCTTTGCTTACACATTATGTTACATGACAAACTATGTTTTGTAAAATAAAGCCCGCAGAAAAAAAATTTCAGGCTCAAGACTATTTAAATAGGTTTAATACCCTCACCCAGACCTTATTCTAATCTTACCTCGTCTCATAATTCTTGTCAATAACGAAGAACCGAATACAGACAGCATTGGGTTTCTCTGAAAGATGTCCTGCCCCAGTTGACTCTGTCTCCTTCAGATGAGATAGAAGTGACAATAACAACAAATATACCACAAAGTAGAAGGTTAAGTTTAAAAAAGATATAGTTTCTGACTGCTGTTCTGCTAGACAGTGTTGTTTTTAAATGCCTGAACAACACGAGTGAGTGAGTTCACAGATGTGCAGTTAAGTTACCTGCTGTGAATCGCAGGACTGTGTTTGTTTCTGTTCTTCTTCACTGTCTCTTGAGTCGGACTGAACAGGAGGCTCATTGTGTTTTATTTGCTGCAGTTTGTACAAATCGTCCAACTCACTCAACTCAAAGCTGCCGTGTAGCCGTTTCAAATCAACATCAGAGGTGACACTGATGAAGCCAACAGCGACTCCGTCACTCTGTGGAGAAAACACAGGTATTTTTACATGATATCATATTCATATTTCCCTCTCACTGAAATATTTGTCTATATCCCAGCAGCCCTGTAACAGTTAATAAAGGTTTTAACTGTATTTTTTTCTACCAAACTACACCTGCAAACCGAATTACTGCCCAAAAGGAAGCGTGCATCTACTCATGTACGAGAGGCTGGCGCTCGTGACAGCAGAGAGATCCAAACATTAATAGCATCCTCCTCAGCTAAGCTGTAACGTTACCTAGCTCAGTCATGCTAGGTGAGCTAGCAGTAGATGCACACTTTCTTCAGTGCAGTGACACAGTAACTGGGTGTAGCTTGGTAAAGAGAAAATAGTTCCTACATGAAAATGCTCACAACAAGATCTGGGTCATGATTCTTGGACAGACACATTGCTGTTGAGTTTTTCAAATTGATTTTTTGGCGCTCTGAGCACCACAAGCAAAGTGCCATCTAGTTCCATTATATTCAGGAAATAGCAGACATCTCTATAGCTGATATATTCAACACTCTGCAACTCACACCAAAACAACCTATACTAATAAATAGCACTACATGTAAGAGGAAAAATATGTATCTTTGATTTTGGGATGGACTGTCCCTTTAAACACTTGCTGTGTGGTAGCTGTTCTCCTGCACAGTAAAAGATGAGCCTTTAAGTTTCGGAATAAACAGCAGAAGAAGAACTTAGTAGTTGGTATGAGCAGCAGGATCCCTGACAAAGAAAATAAGGTGCCACAGCTGTTTGACTCAGAAGGGATTTCTGGGAAGTAAAGAGCAACAAGTTTTTAGAATCACGATCTTGTCAAATTTATAGTAAGTACATTCTATGTGTCTGTTCAGTAGCTGTTCTGTAGCTTTCAATCATATCACATAATCCTCCTCAGCAGATGGAGTTTGCTAAGTTGTCATGGCTCCGAGGCGATCAAATTTCCAATTTTTTTTTAGAGCACATTGAGGACATCTTGTTCGTGCTGCTTTAAACTGAGCAAAATCCCTCTGCTAATGGAGATCATATGACCCCATCTTAAGCACCAGAACAGCCAGAGCCTAATATTCTTTTAGAAAGTGATCATTGATAAAAAAAGAAAATATATCTTTTAAAACTGGGCTTACAGACAGCTATTCATTCTCATGCTAGTTTTGGTTTGAACTGAAATCATGCTGTGTCTGTAACATATCATCTACCAGGATAAGATAACAACCAAAGAAATATTTAGATGACGTGTTTGTAGCTTTACAAAAAGGTTATGGCATTCAGTAGAGAGAACAGCCTAACCCTCTGGGGCAATGTTTGACTGTTTGTTCTCTGAGTGCTGAACATATTCAGACAAAAAGCCCAAAATGCTTCAGATGTCTGGACACAATATGTTCAGTGAGAGCATGTCTTGGCCAAGTATCAGCTCGTATCTGCCATATGCCGCCATGAACACATGTCAGCCCGACTGGCAGGGAGGGGAGAGAAGATCTGTCGCCTCCCAGATCCCGAGGGAACGAACCCCAGCAGGGTTTCTGACAATCAGTCAAAGCATCATCAGTGAGCTGCTTTTAAAGCATCGATCAGAAATGACTGGGGAACAAATCGCCTGACTCATACAAGATCTGACAAGAAGGAGGGATGAGTGATGGTTAATGGTTTCTTTATTTAATAGTGTCTATGGTAACTTTTCAAAACTGAAAGAAAAAAATTACCGAAAGTTTTAAAAAGCCAGACTTCAGTTCCCTTTCGTAAAGAACTGTTTGTTTGGAAATTGCTGACCATGTGACTGGTAAATGAGACTTGTGATTTAGTTTGTCTTATCTTAAACATATAACCCTTTGACTTTAATTTATGAAGCATTTTTTGGATTCTTTGTTTACCATTGAGGCATTCAAGAAAAACAAAGGTTTCTTCACAGATTCAACATAACTCTGGGTGAATAGATATACAAATGGTTATTAGGGGGGGGGAGTATTCTGTTAAGTGAGGAGAGGACTAAATGGTGGAACAAACCTCACAAATAGCAGTGTGATTTTCCTTGTTCTGTGCCTCAATGAGCTCTGCCAGGAAGTACGGCTCATCGGCTGACAGAAGTTTTGTGTGCTCTGCAAAAAGGCGCATGATGTCATCATGATCTTCAACCCTGTAATGTACAAAAAGAGAAGTAGCCGACACCTTAAAGCATCCACCAATCAATATCACTTCTTTTACAACGATAGTGCTTAACCCACATGTAATTAAGATCAAGTAAGCAGCTCCTCAGCACCTTTTAATCTCTTTTAGATCAGTTTTAGTTTTACAGCACCTATGTCACCTTGTTGTGGAGTTCTTGTGCCCCCAGGTGGCCAAAAAAATAAATTAATTCAGCTTTAATTTTACCCAGTTACAGCACAAAAAGATCCAAATCCATTGAATTCTGACAAATCACCATCACACTGTATGATTTGAATGAAATGGGGGCGCAATACTTGACAGTTGTTTCATTTTTGAAAGGACTCTGCTAAAAACAAAAGTAAATCTTTAAAATCTTGTATGCATGTGCACTTCATGTATTTGCGCTCTCAGTGAGTTTCACTGTTTTCCAGGCAGATAGTGTTAGTGGGTAGTAATCCGTTCAAATCACCTGGCTGGGCGGATATGAAGCCTTGGACAGTGCTTTTCTCTGTGGCAGATGAATGCTAAGCACTGAGGCCCGGGGTCAGTCAGGCGCTGCAGTGGCTCAAACATTTCTTTCAGTGCTGGCTCTGAACAAACAGAAATCATGAGACTTAGTCTCTGCAAAGTACAGTTGTTGAATAATTGATAGCTCAAGAATGAATTGGAAGCAGCTCTTCACTTAATCCACCAACGTCTGGGCTGACCAAGCAGATGTTCTCTAGCTCTGAGACGGCATTAAAGGCAGCCCTGTCAAAAGAAGCATAGCAACAAGGAGATAATAATTTGGTAGATATCACATTACAAGAAATAGTTCAGGTAGGGTGCTTATCCATAGTCAGTGTAGTACATACAGCAGACATCTGTCAGCATGCCCCTAGTTTGGAGAAGAGGCATGAGCACTAAGTGCTATGGACAGGGGCAGCAAAACCCCTTTAAAAAAGTTGCACCTAAAAAAATCTATATCAGTTAAGGTGTTTGCTGTATTCAGCAAAGTATTTCCACCACTTCACCTTGGCAGCCCATTCCAATGTTAAATTGCTTTTTTTCTTAATGGAGTCTGGCTTTGAAGAAAGTGATATAATGGCCTCAGTCCCCTGTTGGAAATCTCTGTCTGACAGTGAGGTAAAGCAGTGAAAATATCCTAAATATAACGTACATGTAAATTTGGATGGCTAAAAAACATGGCAGAACATTGCTTAGCCTTTGTGTCAGACACCAGCCTGCTTCTCCAAACTGGTGGCTTGCTGACTGACATCTACTGTATATAATACACTGACCATGGATAAATACCTCATACAACCTCACTTCAAATGATCCAAACTGTCATTTAATCTCTATGAATCTACTTGGTGGTGGCTTCTAACCAAAGCACTTTAGAGAAACTACTATTTTTAATATCCATGACATTTGGGAGATAAACATGACGCAACCCAGCTGTCTATGATTAACAATAATAATGATGAGATAACCATAACGATACGAGGCAAATCAGGCTATATTTTATCATTTCTTATGGAATGACATTGGAACAGACACAAGTGATATTAGGGAATAAATATTCCAGATAACAATACTGCAAACCCTGACAGTTTTACTCCTCTTTTTAAAAGGGCATACAGGCTACCCTTATTTTTCATACCTCATTATTTCCTTTATACTTGCTGTGGTGAAATCAGGCTGTGCCACGAAAAGGTGGAGGAAGAGTGTGTTCAAAGGCTGCAGAGGAAAGAAGATTTAGGTGTCAGTTTGTTTTCTTTTCACCTGATCTAAAAGTAAGCTTTACTTCAAACTTCAGATAGTGACAAAGTATGACAAAGTATGAGCATGGCACCAGATTAGCTCTGTTGGAGCCAAAGATTCATGTGATCATGGGGACAATTATAAACCACTGTAATAGCACACTTAAACAGTGTATACAACTCTACATCAGCAGGTCTTTGCAGCATTATCTGCATTCATGTGTGATACGCACTGTGCATTTTTCAACACTGAAGTGTTTCTGTAGGAAATGTTCCCAGTGGGCCTGATCCACCACGTATCCAGCAGGATGATCGAAGAAGGAAGCGTGGGCCACAACGTCATTGTTTTCATTGGCCAGAGTCACAGCCAGATTGGCTTTCTCTCTGGAAGGTCCATGAGAGCAGAGAAGAAAGAAGAACTGTGAGATCATATTATGATAACATCATTTACTCAGTGGCTTTTTACAAATAGAGAAAAGAATACACCAAGTATACCATCATAGTGCTGATGGAAGTGAGGCCTAAGGCTGGAGGTCTGCAGCAGGACGCTATTGGAGATATGTTATCATGTTCAGCGTTAACTAATCTGACATTTCCGTTGTGCCTTTTTTATGTATTTGTTAATGTGCTAGCGTCTATAATAAATCAAATCTACTGGCATGGAAGCTACACAATGTAACATGACTGCTGCAGACAGGGGTCACAGCAAAACATATTTTAGCCTTGTAAAAACAAAAATCTAAAGGGCTCATTACAGTGTTTAAACAACACATCAGTTCTTGTTTTCAGGTGCTTACAAATGAATAAATAAATACATTGTTGTGAGTATCATTTACCATCTCAGCCAACAGATGCCCCCAAATCCTGCACACCTTTAACTAAATTCAGATTCTTTATTTCTTTGATTATGGTAGGTTTTAGACATTTTTTGACAGAATGAGCATCAAATAAGTGATAAATCCAGGGACAGCTGAAATAATCAGAGCCCTCATATCTGTTTACTGAGTTCACATTTCTGTTCTTTTGTACATTGAGATGACAGCTTATGTTAGCTACGTGTCTGTAACATGACAAATTATAAATAAAGCGTACGAAATAAATGAATGCATAAAAGTTTTGTCTTACAGAAGATGAATTACATTGACCCTTCCAAACACCGCCTGAGCTGAGGGGTCGACGAGGCTGTCAATCCCCTCAGCATCCGCCGATTCGCTCCTTCTACCGGTCACACTTTGCTTTTTGCCACTGGCTGAAGTTACAGTCCTCATTTTCGCTTGGACTGGTGAAAGACAGAGAATGATTTCAGCCACAACAAAACAACAACAACAGCGACAGCAGCAGCAACATCGTAAATTTAAGTGTCAATGTTAGCCAGCCCAGCACAATTGTTCCTCACCTGTGACGGACTTCTTTATTCTTATTTACCTTTCTACAGCTTGTGGGTCGAATTAGAAACAGAATAACTGTATCTCCATAAGAACTGTTGGCAAAGACACTTTGTAAGTTAATGAAGTAAATAAAAAGTTTACCTACGGTCTCTGCAGTTAGCAGACATAAATTCTGTAACCATAGTAACAAAACGCTGCGCCGAGGGGGTGACAACTCGCAAGGCATTCTGGGTACTGTCATGGCGGCCCGCGCTTGATGTAGCCAGGACGTTTCATTACCTGTTTTTAGTTTTGTTGTTGTCGAAAAACGGTTAAACTAAGTGTGTTGACGTAATTCTTTGTTTAAAATCTGCCCGCAAAAATGGCGTCCACCGCGGCAGGCAAACAGCGGATACCGAAGGTGGCGAAGGTGAGAAAATAAAACTTCATACAACAACCATGAGACTTCGGCTAAGCTAATGCTAACAGAAAGTTAGCGCCACGGTTCAATTGAACATCGCGTCAGATAGCGTTTATGTTTGCTTTAAACCACGTTCTGATCTAATAAATACATACAGAATATATTAAATTACTATCCTACAGTGTTGACGTTAGCATGACGGGATCCAGATAAGCTCGACAACAGCTAACGTTAAGTTGACGTTCATATCTAAGCTAACAGAGGGCTGTACTAGCTGTTGTGTTTCCCAACCATGCTGCGCGTTATTTGGATTTTTTGTCTGTGAGTGAAAGACTGGCTTTTCCCCTCTCTGGAAACTCATTTGACACATGTTTGAAAATGCTTTGCAGTCTTTACTGAGACATGGTCTTTCACAAACACAGTTTAAAAAATGACTAAGTTGGCTGCATGATGTGTGTAGTAGTAATAGTAGTCGGAGGAGGAGTGATAACTGTTTATACATACAAGAGTCATGTCCTCATGGATTATGATGCACCTTATATACCCTGGCAGTGGTGAAACAATATCTGTAAACGAAGCTTACATGAAGTAAACATTACATTGCAAACAAAGTGCATTGTCTCCCATAAAAGGTCTATAGCTATGTCTGCCACGAAAAAGGAGTTATTCCTATTCAGGGAAACCATTAACCTACTCGTTTCCATGGGTAATGGCGTTGCACGTCAATGTAGCGTGTACATGGAAATCTTGGACTTAGCCTTTGTTCTGCTTCACACAAGTTTCTACACAATAGCTGCATTTAGGTATTTATTGAGGATAATGTGGTCTACTCCTACTACATAAACATTCATATACACATAGAACCAGTTACACAGTCGTATTAGGTACACCTTCCCTTTTTTCCATGTTATTACACATTACACATATTTCCACATATGTATAATGCTATCCACAGTTATAATTTGCTCCCAGTTACCTCTAAAATATTCCCAGTTTACTTAGCGAAACATTTTCTGTCGAATTCCTGTTTTGTGTTTACTCAAATTCAAACTAGAGATGCGAGATCATCATGCCATGGTCTTAAACCTATTGACTCAGTTGACAGTATGACAGGTTAAGGATATTCAGCATTACAACATGAGGAACATTAAGACTGTATGCTCACAACTGGAGCAACATCATGTTAAATGACTTATTTTTGTAATTCAGGTGAAGAATAAAGCTCCTGCAGAGGTTCAAATCACTGCTGAGCAGCTGCTGAGGGAGGCCAAAGAGAGGGAGCTCGAACTTCTGCCACCACCACCAAAACAGAAGATCACTGATGAGGAGGAGCTGAATGATTACAAGCTCAGGAAGAGGAAGGTAAGCACTCACATATGTTTTGATTAAAATGTGGAATATTTCACTTTGCAGAAATGTGAAATCTAAATTACTTGACTTTGAAGAAAGTGTTTTTACACACATTGAATTTTCTACAAACAATTACTTTAAAAGTGTGAGTTGCAAGATCATGTGATTATATTTGCATTCTATGACATATTTTTGCTTCAAGATGTGTTATGACTCTTACGAAACATGAGTAAACCTTAATGTAACAGGAACAAAAGCACCACCTTGAGAAAAATTATCAGAGAACTCAGTAGTTTTTTTTTTTACTTTTTGTCAAACCATTGTCTGTTTTTTCATTCAGGGATTTGAGGACAACATCAGAAAGAATCGCACTGTCATCAGTAACTGGATCAAATACGCACAATGGGAGGAAAGCCTAAAGGAGGTCCAGAGGTATTGTGCCCTGTAGCTGTGAATGTATTTTTCTTCCTATTTTTCCTTCAACAGTCCCAGATGTCTCTGCCATGTAGCTTGCTCTCATCGCTGCTTCCTCTGGTTTCAGGGCTCGTTCCATTTACGAGCGAGCGCTGGATGTCGATCACCGCAACATCACACTGTGGCTGAAGTATGCCGAGATGGAGATGAAGAACCGGCAGGTGAACCACGCCAGAAACATCTGGGACAGAGCCATCACAATCCTCCCACGAGTCAACCAGTTCTGGTAGGAATGACATTTGGGTGTGAAATGTATTTCATTACGGAGTAAACAAAAATAATGTTATTTGGAAGAAGATTTTTGGTAAGCTACTGTGTCAAGCCAGGTATCCTCTCATTTTTTTAATTGGAGTGCGTTGCTAGGAAACCGATGATTAGCTGCTTACATTACAGGAAAAAAAACATCTATTTAGAATGCATTTTTGAAACTTGGAAAAGCTTCATACCCGATTGACTGTAAAGTTATGATGGAAAATCTTTGGTGTGTGTTTTACTGTTTTTACATGGCTATCCAAATGTGTACCTTGTGTTTAATGTTTTTTTTTTTTTGTCCCATAAAAGGTACAAGTACACCTACATGGAGGAGATGCTGGGGAACGTTGCCGGCTGTAGGCAGGTGTTTGAGCGTTGGATGGAGTGGGAGCCTGATGAACAGGCCTGGCACTCCTACATCAACTTTGAGCTGCGCTACAAGGAAGTGGACAAAGCCCGCACCATATATGAGCGATATATCCTTTTGTTAGTGTTTTCATTTGTTGTGTTCTAAGGGTTAATACACTGAGAGGAGGCGGTGGCACTAAGCCAATGTACAGTGTTTTTTTTAATGAGTCTTTGAGTCTTTGTGTTTTATCATGTTGTTTGTGTGAAAACTTCTTAACTCCACTGTACTCGTCATCGTTCACCCTGAAGTGAAGAACTGGATCAAATATGCTCGCTTTGAGGAGAAGCATGGCTACATCGCTCACGGCAGGAAGGTGTACGAGAGGGCGGTGGAATTCTTCGGAGAGGATTATGTGGACGAAAACCTCTTTGTGGCCTTTGCCAAGTTTGAGGAGACACAGAAAGAGGTTTGTGCAGAACTTGGACAGAACAAAACCAACCTGTTACAGATTTAATGAATTCAAATTAGAGCCTCCGTCATTTGGTTTCATGTTAAGCTGGAGAGAAGTGTTGTCAAAAATACTGATTTATCGATACATATTGATTCAGAATATTTAAAACCCTTTAATACTAATTGTCAGCAGTATCAATGCACAGTTACCAGCTTCACTTTCTCGCTTATTGTTATTGTTAACGTTTACTATGGTCAGTTTGCTGTTCTATCACAATAACCAAGAAAAGAGATGTTTTTGTTGTCATTATATAGCCTTGTTACATTTATCTTTTAATAAAAAAATGTATTATATGGCCATTAATGCCAGTATTCTCTGTGGTATCAAAAATGGCATTGAATATTTTTGAAGGTATTGTATTGAAGTTATAAATTCCTATATCCTGACAATACTACCAGAGAGTTAGTAAAAACGTTGGTATTCCTCTCCTTAGATTGTGGTGCTAGCTTGACAGTTGTGTTTTGGCTGTAATTGCTTCTCACCAAACCTTCCTGAATGTATGAAATGTCCCCTCTTTTACAGTTTGAACGTGTTCGGGTGATCTATAAGTATGCTTTGGACAGAATCCCTAAACATCAGGCACAGGAGCTCTTCAAGTTCTACACGATGTTTGAGAAGAAGTTTGGAGATCGGAGGGGAATCGAGGACGTCATCGTCAGTAAACGAAGATTCCAGTATGAAGAGGAAGTCAAGGTATTTATCATGGAAAATCAACATGTTCACATTCAGGTTTTAACAAAAATCCTGCTCTTCATCTTTGACATGAATATATACGGTATGTGTAGTTAAACATTTAGGAAAGTGATTCTGAAAGTGGGGTCCAGGGATCGCCAGGGGTCCAAGAAAACGTTTTTAGATCAATCAAGTTATCATGATATAAAAAAAAAAAAATTATTTATTTTACAGAAGGGTTCATAGTTCAACTAATAATATTTTCATTTTTAAATGAATGAAATAACTAAGAATATAGAAGTGTTACAAAAAAAGGCTACATCAAATTATTCAGTGGGACATGCATGAGAAGGTCTCTGGTATATTCTTTATCTTGTAAGGACTCCAGTCCTTGAGTCTCATGGCCAATGAGTGCGTCCATTTTAATCAACTGAAGCTGCTACACTGAACATGAAAGCCACATTTGCCCATGCAGGCACCGCGCTGCTCAACGTTAATTTTACATGGCTGGCCTATTTTTTTCTTCTGTACTAGGAGCTCTGTGACCCTCTGACGGGTAAAACTACATAGAACTGTGAAAAAATGAGTACAATATGTTTAAAAATGAATACCTCAGTGTACCAGAGGCAATGTGTATCAGCAGAGTAATGTTGTGGGTTTACATTTCACATAAAAAAAAAATCAAATCAGTGCATCCCGTAGTTAAAATGATCCAGTTAATTACATCAATACTAGATATTCAAGTGTACACTTCCAAACCCTGCATAACTAACTGCATTATTACTTGGTAGAAGTCAGTACACACACAGTGAAGCTGGCAGCAACCACTAGCCACAAAGACGGAGTCAGTGCAGCAGGTGGAAAATCCTCTTCGCCAACATAACACAACGCAACCGTGTACCATGTATTTCAGGCGTTATTTTCTTTAAATGAGTTTTAAAATGGGACTAAAAAGGTTATATGTAGAGTGAATTTTCTAAAATCTGCTGTTTATTTTCTTGACAATAATACAGCAGTCAGCCTGTTGTCACTGTTTTAATAAATCATATTGTTCAGAATACACGACAACCTTTATTAAGAGGAAAAAGGAATCCTTTTCCACCTGAAGAAGCTTCTCTTTTCAGTCTGTGTGCTTAGCGGATGGAAAAAGTTACTTCCTGTTCTAATCATTGACGTTATTCTGTTTGTCTCAGGCGAACCCACACAACTACGATGCATGGTTTGATTACCTCCGCCTGGTAGAGAACGACGCTGACCCTGATACAGTGAGAGAGGTTTACGAGAGAGCCATCGCCAACATCCCCCCAATCCAGGAAAAGAGGCACTGGAAACGATACATCTACCTGTGGATCAACTATGCACTGTATGAAGAGCTGGAGGTCAAGGTGCGTTTATAAAAAGAAATTAAATACTATTGTGAAATAGAAGTTTCCTCACAAACTAATTCACTGACCTGCCAACTCAGTCTGTCTCAGTTGCTTAATTTATAATTAATTAAGATGCCATCTCAAAGAATAAAAGAGTCACAATAAGCTGTGCTAATGATGTTGACATTTTAATTTTTTTCTTGTCAGGATCCTGAGAGAACGAGGCAGGTGTACCAGGCCTGTCTGGACCTCATCCCACATAAAAAGGTAATTCAGATTTGTGCTTTTTCATATTGTTAGAACAAGTCTCTGATAATCTGTAGTTTCTCTTACAGTAAAGACAATATTAATGTCACTCTACTAAAAACCCAACAATAGCTGTTATAACACTTAAAGTCTTGGTACTCTTGTTTCCAGGTTGTGATCATGTAACGTCATGTTTTTGTTTCAGTTTACGTTTGCTAAGATTTGGCTGCTCTGCGCCCAGTTTGAGATCCGACAGAAGAACCTGCAGGGAGCCAGAAAGATCATGGTAAGATTCATCACAACTGATGAGCTTATGTAATATACTCCTGTCATATAGATCAACAAATAGAGCAGAACAATGTTATTTAATTAATTTAAAGGTTTATAAGTGGCTAACATGGTCTGGTATTACATCTACATTTTTCTTCATTTAACCAGGTTAACGTTTCATTGAGATTAAAATAATTTTTGAAGAGATGCCACAATAAATACCAAACAGCCAACATACACAGGCTTCCCATGTTTTTGACTATAAGACAGTTTTCAGGTTACGAAACAGCACGTAAGAGTTAAAAAATATTTAGTTAAAATTCATGAACTGGTATAAGTTTCCAAAATTTCCAAGCATAAATAGTACATTTAGAAGCAAATGCTCAAAAAACTAAAAGACAGAAATAAGAAACTTTACAAACACTTCCTGCAGATGAACAAATCTGACAACATCTGTTATTTCCACCCACTATTGCTTCTCTTCTTCAGGGTACAGCGATTGGTAAATGCCCGAAGAACAAACTGCTGAAGGGCTACATCGAGCTGGAGCTGCAACTGCGCGAGTTCGACCGCTGCAGGAAGCTGTACGAGAAATACCTTGAGTTCAGTCCGGAGAACTGCACCACCTGGATTAAGTTCTCAGAGCTGGAGACCATCCTGGGAGACATAGACAGAGCGCGTGCCATCTTTGAACTCGCCATCGGACAGCCACGACTGGACATGCCAGAGGTATGGGTTGCAGTTTTTTCATCCATTAATTCTTTTTTCTTTCTTTTTTGGGGGGGCCAGGAAATATGGATAGCCATTTGCTTCTCTTCGGAAGAGTGCTGGCGGAGAAACGGCCCCTTGGAGTAATGTGGATTGGCAGAACATGTGGCTACCAAATCTGAAAATCCATTATCATCTTTGTTTATGTTAGCATTATGACTCAAAATGTCTCCCTAGTGTGGAAAGACTAAGAGAGTGACACTAACTTGTGACATTTTAGTTTAAATTGATTAACCAACTGTCTTTGATGGGTATTCAAAGGCATCTCTGTGATGAAGAACATCACAGAGTAAAGTAGAAATATAAATGGCAGATTAAAGTTCAAAACAACATTTTAACATCAGATTTTGTGACAGTGTGACACCATCAGAGGAGGTTTTATAATCAAATAACTTATTAATATGTCATCTTTCCTTTATGACTGAAATGTATTTTGTTGGGGAGGGTCTGTAACTTTGTTTCAGACAGATAAGATTAGGCTGAAAGGGCTCAGGTTGGTCTCCGCATAAAAATAATTTAATCTCTGTAATGTTTTCAGGTGCTGTGGAAGTCCTACATTGACTTTGAGATTGAGCAGGAAGAGTTTGGAAACACCAGAAACCTATACAAAAGGCTGCTGCAGCGCACCCAACATGTCAAGGTGAGAACTGCATTATGGCTTTGAGGGAAAAAAAAGCTTTCCCCAACTGTGAAAGATTTAAATTTAAACTGATCCTAATTTTCTTATTTAACCAACCAAACATTTACTGCTCTGACTTTTTATCATCGTCCATCTCTGCTTCCTCTCATGCAGGTTTGGATCAGCTACGCCAAGTTCGAGCTGTCCATCGACAGCCCCGACAGGCTGCAGAAGTGCCGGCAGATCTATGAGGAAGCCAACAAGAGCATGAGGAGCTGTGAGGAGAAGGAAGAGCGGCTGATGCTGCTAGAGTCCTGGAGAGACTTTGAGAAGGAGTTTGGCTCTGACAGCACCATGGAGAGAGTCAGGAAGCTGCTGCCAGAGAAGGTGAAGAAGAGGAGGAAGCTGACGGCCGAAGATGGGGTAAGAACTAGACAGGCTTACTGGTTTGTAACACAGCAGTGTGATGCCTTATTAAGGATAACAGCACAATGTCTTCTGCAGTGTGATGTCATGTACTACAAACTTTTAACATACTTAACCTGTAAAAGCACATAGCTGTGAGACATGTGCAAAGTCAGTAATCGGTTCAAATCCCCCCCCTT
This sequence comes from Chaetodon striatus, assembly GCA_029783705.1. Lineage (NCBI taxonomy): Eukaryota > Metazoa > Chordata > Actinopteri > Chaetodontiformes > Chaetodontidae > Chaetodon > Chaetodon striatus. The sequence continues at coordinate 26,616,048 of JAPZEB010000010.1, read as the reverse complement.
TTTTTTTAAACATATATATTTTTGCATCTCTGGGCACCTCATGGTTTAATTCTTGAGGGTTACAATGTGATTATGAAACAAATATTGATTCATCAAAAATTTTGATTTCTATAAATGATGCTTGTCCGCACACACACACAGCAAGCAGAGCACAGGAGACGAGAGACAGGTGAAGTGAATGTTACGTGAGCTGACAACTGGTTACATGCAATAAGTGCAAGTTTTAAAAAAAACAGAGATGGACAAACATCGGTTCAGTGGAACTCAAGTTCATTTGTCCCCTAAGTGCGGTTTGTTTGAGCACGTGTGAACACAGCAATCACACTCAGGTGCACACCAAAATAACCGGACTAGGACCTTCTCAAAGAGGTGGTCTCGGTTCAGTTGTAAATTAACTTTGGTGCGATTTGTTTGTGGCGAGAACGTGGTCCGACCTCGATCTAAACCAACTGCAGTCACATTACGCATTGTTTGGGTTAAACATGAGCATGTTACAGTCCTGGAGGATTATTAATGTGTGCCTCCTCCTGTACTGCCTTAATATGCACATTCAGCACATCCAATGCATCAAAACATTGTTTTCTAGTTGGAGC
>JAPZEB010000010.1:26594480-26615355 GCA_029783705.1 Chaetodon striatus | reverse complement strand
ATTTTTCCCGCATGGAAATTCTGACCAATCAAGAGCAGGCATTTGATCTGGTCCGCTTGTGCATGAACCAAAGCAAGCGAAACTTAGCTCTGAAAGCACCCATTTTTCCCCCACCCATGGCAGGACTACAGGTCCTATAAAGTAAGAATAAAAAAAAAAGATATACCTATTAAAGACAAAAGTTTTCAAAACAGAATATTTAAGTATAAGGTCTTTATCACGGATTAACTAATGTGAGATTTTAGAGTTTTTGGTTAAGTTTGATTTTATAAAAATTGTACCAAATATTTGATTGAGTTGAAATATTAAACTGAGCACACGGCTATTAATTTATTTTTTTTAAGGAAAATAAATCTCTAGAAATATGAGGATTATCTGCTTTCCTGGTTTATATCAACTAGACTATCTTTGGGTTTTTCACTTTTGGTTGGACAAAGCAAAGCTTTTTAGTTTTGCGCTGACAATATTTTATGTTGATGACCATGTTCTCGAAATAATTAGCTGCAGCAGAACAGTCACAAGAAATTAATCTCCATCTCTTGTCCTGATTCTTTCAGTCGGATGCAGGTTGGGAAGAGTATTACGACTACATCTTCCCAGAGGATGCTGCCAACCAGCCCAACCTCAAACTGCTGGCAATGGCAAAGATGTGGAAGAGGCAGCAGGTAGAGGTCGAGCCTGAGAAAAGTCCAGAAAAATCGTCCGAAGCGGCTGAAGAGACGACATCACCGTCTTCTGACGAACCTGCAGCTCCTCCTGAGAACATGTCAGAAAATGACTTGGACAGAAACACTGTGACTGAAACACAACAGGAGACAGAACAGACGTACGATGATCGAGATGACGATGATAGCAGCAGCAGTGGCAGCAGCAGCGAGAGTGACAGTAATGATGATGATGATGATGATGATGATGGAAAGAAAGAGAGCAAGAGTAGAGATGGGGATGAAGATGAAGATTAGATTGATGTTTTGGAGGAAGGTTTCCCCTCAGATGTTCAGGGTGACATTTATCCTGGAATCATTTTTCTACTGATCTGTTTCTTTTTTTTTACAAAAACAACAAAACCAGCTCATGAGCAGATTTTATTGTATGATGACAGTTCCTTTGCATTATACATACATCACTTCAAACTCATTTGTTGTGTTATTTCTTAAGAAAATGTCCATTTAGAATTTACAGGAAATTGAATATTTGATCGTGTGGCTCTCTGACTGTGACTAAGAAATGAGAAGCAGCCTGTGTGACAGTTTAGCTATGTACAGTGGAGCTGAGCGGCACCTTTAATTACATATAATTCACATCTGATTATCAGGATAGAGAGAGCAGGGTGTCAGAGAGCCACAGTCTACTGTTATTCGATGTCCTCTGGTCTGACGGGATGTGGCAACGGGATGATCGACTTCTTTTCTGTATCTCTGGACAGAGCTTTCCTCATGTCTGTAAGGAAAAAGAAATGCAAATGGTCAGTTTTTTTCTAAGCCAAGTCTCTGCTTATACAGTAATTTGTGCTTTGGACAAACAACATCCTCATATACTGGGTGTTGTAAAGACAAATACATTTCCCTCCAGTTCGCTCACAAAGAAAATGTGCTGCAGAAAGGCTTTGTTTATAATACTAACAATCCAGTGTTAGGGTGATAACTGAAAGTCATTAAAAGGGCCAATTAATAAAAAATTAAAAAAAAAAGCAAAAAAACTTAAAAATGTATGTATACCTCTGGCAGTATCTGTCCATGTAAACATTCACTTCCATTGTGTTAGTTAAACAGACATCTCAGACATCCTCAAATAAAACAAAACTATCTGCAAGGATTGATGCAACTAAAGGGAAGTTAGAAAATATTTTGTGATTTGAGTCAACAGACACTCTACACACAGGGGACGTATTATACTTATTTTTAGGTTTATGTATGCATTATGTGTTTCTACCAGACATGTTGACATGCTTTAATGATCAAAAAGCTTCCTCATACTGTCTGTGCTGGAACACCTGTATTCACCCTCTGTCTGAAGTGCTCAGTTTAGTGCCTGTCTCTTTAAGCCCCCATTATAAAAAGCCCAGTGTGCTCTGATTGGTCCATGTATCTTGGTCTTTGGTATCTGCACTCTCAGCATCTCTCTCAATACTCAAGGTGAGGAGCGAGTGGTTTCTGTTAGCTTTGTGTTTAACTGTGGCCATAACCTGAGAGTCCGCAAAACAGCAGCTGTTAATGTGAAAATATGCAAGTCATTACAGTCCTTTTTTATTAGAATGGTCTTTTAACAGCTCCGTTCTTGGATGCAACACAGCTTTTGGGTGTTTCGTTGAGAGACGACTCGAGCTGAAGCTATGCTACTGCCAAAAGGTCATTAAACCAAAATAAAACTGAGCTCAGTGTTTTGTCCATATCAGGCAGGCTGACAGTCGCAGCGCACTGAAATGAACTGAAACCAACAGCTGAAGGAAGAAATAAACTAAAAATTGAAGCTTTGAAAATAACCAGCATCAATTAAATGGTTACAAAAAAACATGTATGTGGTGCCCCTTTAGGTTTTTTTAGGGAGACAAATTTGAATTGTTTGACAGAAAATCCTAAAGTATGAAAAAATGCATTTGTTTTCTCCAAATATCTGGTTTCAGTTTTGATAACTCATCTCACCGTAAGCGTCTTCGTCAGGTTCTCCGTTGCTGGCTGAGTAATACTCTATCACCGTCCTGTAGACACTGTAGCCCAGACGTTTGTACATGTTCACTGCCACCTGGTTGGAGACTCGCACGAAGAGATCCACAAAGAATCCACCCTTCCTGCAAGACAGCGTTAAAGGTCACATTAACATCTCCATGATGAGGAGAAAACTCCTTTGTTTACAGAACCAGGCAGCATCTATTACTTCGTCAGATAAGGTGATTTTCATAATAAAAATATTAAAACGAAGGGTACTGATATGCTAACAATAGAGGCAATATCTTTGCCTGATACACACATGTAGACAGAAAATCTTAATTTAGAAAAAAAAAAAATTCATTTGTGTTCACATAAAACATGATTATCATTACATTATTTTCACATTCTTGTCAGGCCAGTACTTCAGATAAAGACTTTACTGTCCAATAAGTGTTGTATACTACTATACTACTATGATGGTCCAAACCTCTCTGAGATCTCCTCCAGCATCTCCATGAGTTTGGCTGCCAGGCCGAGCCTTCTGAACTCAGGGGCTACAGACAGAGCGGTGACGTGACCGTGCCACTCCTCCCGGGCCACAGATCCCTCTGCCTTCCCCATGACTGCAAATAAGTCACATGCAAATAAGCATTACTTAGTTTATTTTACTAAAGCAAAGCATATCAAAGTGTGCTAATAAAGTGAAATGTGTTGCTGTCATGTAAGATAGACAAACTAATATTTCTGGAGTGTTACTGACTATTTCATAAGCAATAATGACAGCTTCAAGTGAGCGATTTGATAAGAACAGAACCATATATTTATATAATTATTGAATGTAATGAACAATAGCCTCATTTCACAATAGCATTTTTACTCATCAGTAGTTGTATGACAGCTACGGGTGTTAAAACAGTAAGCATGGCTCCAGTTTATTCAAGTGTCCAGTCAGCCATGACAGTCTGAGTGAGCATGTATAATACCTGGACCTAATAAATGGAAGATTATTGATATTGGCAGTCATTAGATGTGTTTTTCACCTCTGGGCTCTTCTTACAGAGTTTTTAATGTCTTTCATGACAATGGAAGACATCAAAGTCTTCACATGAAATGCTTAACTTTGTTACTGATGTGTTCATTGAGACTCTTTACTTTTAAGATGTCATTATATAAACTGATAACCAGATAGTACTGAAGGGTGAAATATTTACTTTGCAGGCAGTTGGTTTTTGCTCTGATATGCACTGTCAGCTGTGAGGCCTTATACTGACTCCACTTAACTGTAGGTGTAGAAACATGTCAAAGATGAGAAGACAAATGGGAAACACCTGAGCTAAATGTTAAGTGTCACAGTTGTGTCTCAATGTTTATGTCAATGTGACTGTTACATTTTAACCCTCATGGCTAGAGGGGAGGTTTGATGGAGGAGAAGAACTGTTTACTACTGCTCATGTGACTGGAGCTATAAATATATTTTTGTATTGCAAAATAATGAAACGAAAACACACATGGGCTGAAAAGTGAAATCAATTTTCAAGAGAACAGCAACAAACTTACTGTAGCCCATCAGTTCACCACCAGGAGCCTCAGCAACGATGAAGTACTCTGGCCAGTGAGCAAGGTACTGGAGGTAAAACGGGATCCCATACTGGAGGTCAAAGGTTAAAGAACACTACAGACTTCTGTTACATATAAAAACTTTGTGATTTTTTATTGCAAGAAATGTCAACAAGGTCACATTACACGTGACATGGCACATTAGCTAACTCTGTTAGCTGATGGGTTCATCTTAAAATGAAGGATACAGTTTCTGTCAATGGATCCAAGTTGCTGTTGGACAAAACATAGATAAACATCAATTAATATAATCATTAATTCCATATTTTGCGTTATCATTCATGCCATAAGTCAATAACATTCTTCTACAAGAATGACTTTAATGATGACACAAACCACCTCAGTCGACGTTTTCTAACTTCACGTTATTTGTGAACATTAACATTTGAAATATCACTTAAAGACATGCTTGTCTCATTAGTATTTTTCGGCAAATATATAATAAACACCGGTGCCTGACCAAACACTGTGTTGTCATTTGTCATCTTTTGCTAACATGCTAGCTAGGTTAGCTAACCAGCCACCGTGAGAAGGAGATATATAATAGATTACATTTTTTATTGATAGACAATTAATTGACTGATTAAATGTTTGCCGATTTTCCCAGAGATCACTAACGATTAACACTTTGTTCCAGTCAGGCATTGATTTATTGCTTAAGACGAGGGTAGTGCAAAATTCTCATTTTTTGAATGAAGTTTGGCAGCAGTCCTCCCAGCCAGCAGTCCATCCACATTGATTAGCCTGCTAACGCTGCTGCACACTAAAAACAAGGTGCGCAGATGACTCTGCCACGTAAACGCAGGGCAGCTTGTTAATAAAAATAATTAATGTAGTAAAATCGACAAGACTTCACTCACATATTGTTGAATTTAAATAAATCATCGCAAGTGAAGGGTCTTAATGTTGTCATCTTGGCTATCTGCTGTGTGTCCTTTCACCCCACAGAGAAAAAGAGATGTCGGCATATTTTGAAAAGAAAAAAGAAATTGAGTAGCGCCCCCTGTTGACACGGAGGTATTACACTGTAAAACACTAAAGTTAGGCACAAACACACTCAGTGGATAGTTTATGAACAACTGTTACCGCTAATACAGTCTAATGTAACAGTACTGCAATACATGTTTATTTTGTTGGTAGAGGGTGTTTTAAAGAGGTGTTGATTCAACTTAATGGCAATTTTGGAGGATCTGAGGTAGTTTGTGGTGTTGTTGAACTGAATTGCATTACACTGACAGGTGTTTCTATTATTTTGTCCACTCCATTCATATCAGTAAAGGAAGGATAAACAACAGAAACACGCTGTGATTGAATATTCAGTATTTTCATTCCAGTTTGTTTTAGCTGGTAATTTTCTGTTAGTTATCACCATCTGCTGTTGAAATAATGAACAGCACCCACATTTTCTGAAAATAGTGGAGCTGAGTCTTTGTTCAAATGAGGGTGGAAAACAGACTTAAAACAGGACATGAAATAGGTCTGATTATTAAACACAGGCCATTCACATTTCATGCGCAGTAAATTTACTGATGAAATGCTCTGAAAATGGCAAACACTAAGATGAGATAAGATAAACCTTTAGTGATCCTCAGAGGGGAAATTCAGTCGTTGTAGCAACACAAAGACAGATATAAAACAGATGAATAGAGAAAGTGAAAGGAATACATAACGAGGGGTATATAACACTAAAATTATCATACAATTAAAAATGAAGAGTAAGAGAATATAGTAAAGAATGGTCATATAGTGAAAGGTTGTAATATTGTTTAATAATTTATAGTTTAATACAGAAATATAACAAAAAGAGTAGAATATAATATTAAATATAATACAGTATAGTATGGGTATTAAAAAATAAAGTGCATTATAATATAATAGAAAATAGGTATAGTATAGTATAGTATAGTATAGTAATAATAATGATTTTCCACTGCTATTTGTGCTGCAATTTTAATAGTGATTTATCTAAACAAAAGAAAAATAAAGCCAATTATGGTCCTGCAGACCAGATATTAAATGATCAGTCACCCAAATTACAAGAAAAAAAACCCAACTAAAACATTTTTTTTTCCACTTTTCTTTGGATGTATAAGCCCACACAGATATTTTCGCTTTGATTTATCCAGGCTTTGAGATCCATCTCTTTGACACATCTGCCCCCATTACAATACAGTGGAGAATTTTAGATTCTTTTGTATTTTCTTTTTAATATTAATAGTTCTTGAATATGAGAGGATACACCTAAAAGCGGTCACCCTGATATATAAAAGAATGATTACAAAAAAAAAAAAAATAAGAAAATGTAAGAGTCTTTAACCATGCTTGCAGCTCTATGGGGTTGAGGGAGAAAATGAATATTACTATTATTAAAAATGAGAGGAAATCATAGATTAAAGCAGACAGCTGCTAAAGACTATATTAAAAAGATAAATATTGAGCTGTCGTTTAAAACAGTCCACTCAGTTAGCAAGTCTAATATTTAAGGCCAAGTGTTCCATATTGTGGGGGCGCACTGGCTAAGTGCAGCATTCCCAGAGGTTTTTGTGGCAACCTTGGGAACAGTTAAAGGGGCAGCTGTGAAGAATCAAAACATGATGAGTCTTAAAGCATGCTTGCAGCTCTATGAGGTTTTACTTAGACACAACAGTGCCTTGACCTAATGCTAATATTAGCATGATGATTTGCAGTAAATGGTGGTTTTCATTTCACTGGCAGCAGCATTCTGAATGATCCTGCAATGGCTGCTTGTGGTAGGCCTGCAAATAGAGGGTTATAATCATCAAGACGACTAGAAATAAAAGCTTGAACAGGCTTTTCAGCATCTTGCTGGCTCAGTAGAAATCTCACCTTAGCTATACTGCACAAATGATAAAAGACAGTGTCGGTCAAGGAATTAAAATAGGCTTTAAAATTGATGGAAGGATCTAGTGTGATACAGAAGTACCTGTGGTTGTGTCTGCAAGGCCAGACGTCACAGTTTAACAGGAAAGTCGTTGTGATATTTGGGGCCAACTGGAAGGATATCTGTCTTATCTACGCTTAGCTTTAGAAAGTCAAGGGATTGTCTAAGTTAATACAGTTCATTCTAAGGCAGAAATGAATGTGTGTGTGTATCCAACAATGTGCTGGACAGAAAATGGGCCCTTGTGAGTGATTCAGATTGACACCTCAGAAATACACCTGTATGCACAGAAAAACTAACCTTGAATTAAAAAAATTTGCTTTACATGCCCTTGAAAGGGCATCTCTGTCAAGGTTTGCATTTATTTTTATTAAAATATTTAGAAGCAGTCTATGACAAAATCTTATGCTTATGTTACATAAACTATGAAAACTATACATAAAGTGTAAAACACTATTCAATGAAATGAATCATTTCTTCTTTGTCTTTGGTATTTTTGTCATATACAAATATGCAATAATAATTGCTGGGTAAAATATATGTTGATGTCTGTTTGATCATGTGTGAGACGATACAATATACAGTAGCTCGTTTAGGCGTGTGTGTGCTTCATAACTAGTAACAAGCGTACAGTAGAGCCTGTCATAATAGCACGCTCAATCCCATCATGACTACCTTATGCCAGTGATCCATCACGGTTGATGAGGTATTACAATAACTACATGTGTCAACCCCCTGCCGGCATTAAAGGGAAAAGTCAGGGGATTACCAAAGTCAGTTAGGGTTTGGGTCCCGTGAACATCAACATCTGCCCAAAATTTGGTGGCAGTCAGTCCCATAGTTGCTGAATAAAACCGGCAAAATAAAACCATATCAGTGTCTTTGTTTCCCACACTGACCAGTTTTCATCTGAACTTTTTCTCCTTTGTTTTTCAGTGAAAACTCAAAATCAAACTGACAATGAGATTTCGGGCCCTTGGGATTTAAAGTCCTGGGAGGCCATCCGCTTCTCACAAGGCCTGACCTTTTCCAGCTCCATCACCATCACGCAAAGGGATAATAGTCCTCATATCCGCAGTGAGACTGGATTGGAGCCCAGTGGGGACATAGTTATTATATATCTTTTAATGATATCACAGGTACATTTTCTCTGTGTGAACACTGAAAATCTCCTCAGAGTGGAAACACCCAGTCTGAGCTCCTGAATGAAGCCTCCCTGGGGCGATTCAGGTAAAGTGACACTGTTTCAGTTCATCAGGTGATACTGTATGAGGAGGAGGAGGAGGAGGAGGAGGAGGAGGAGGAGGAGGAGGAGGAGAGGTGGGGTCACAGTCTGAAGGTATGAAGGCTGCCCCTGACATCACCTGTTCCCAGCACTGAGTGAAGCTCTGTGGAGAGAGGTTCACTCATGCAAATGGAGCGTCTCCAGGCGTTGGGATTCTTTGGCCTCATTGTTCTCACCACTGCCCAGACCATCCCAAAGAGGTAAACACAGACAGGTATAGGTAAAGCCTGGGAGAGTACTCTGTATAATGTAAGGGTTTATGTGAAGTTTCTTTCCTGTCAAAACTTTGGTATCTGTTTATTTTAACATGTCACGTGTGTCTCAGTGGGTGTTTTATAAAAATTACGTTACATAAATCATAAGTAGTAATACTGACAAGATACAGTATATCTTGTATGCTGTAAAGCCATCTGAAGTAAACTGTGATTTGCGATGTTGGGCTTTATAAATAATATTGAATTGAATCTCACATATTGTTAAACTTTAACAATTCACAGGTAAACAGTCTTAATGTTGTTTAAAAAAAAAGGATTAAGGATTCTAGTGTTAAATATGAACTCAAACAGAAAGTAAAAAATATCATTTGGGACTTAGGGTCTCAAAACTGGACACCTACCATACTTAATTTAATCTTTCACAGTAATTTCACAGAGGTTTGGCACAGTTTCACTGTATGTGACATACACTAAGACGTATGCTACGATCTTTAACATTTAGACTGGACTTTTCAACAAACAGGAGGAAATAATGTATTTGTTGGGAACTATTTTCAGTGGCGGATTAATCCACATTTGGTGCACTAGTGAGTATTTGTGGCAGCAGGATGGTGTATATGGAACTGGGTCAAAATAAACAGCGTGTGTGCTCATGGTAATGAAGAAACATGTCACCCAGTGCAACAGTGTGGCTCACTGATGTGTTTTTAATAGTTTTTAGACAACAGTGGAGCTCTATGGCACAGAGGAAGAAGATATAAGGCTTGATACACTCATAATACTTGTCAGTGCTGTAGAAAAAAAATTAGCAAACCAATCCTTTTAATAAATGTTTTGGTATTTACAGTACTGTACTGTTGCTTGTACCTGATTTGTTTGGTTTTTCAGCCCTGACCCTCGGCCCTCCTACCTGCTACTGGCCCCCGGAGCCCTCCGTCCCGGAGTCCCGACATCAGTGTCCGTCACCATCCTGATCTCCTCTGAGGTCACTGTGTCTGCTCACATCATTCATGAGGACCAGACTGTGGCCTCAGCCTATACTACAGTTGACGGAGGTAAAACCTTTTGCGTATCATCAACAAAAGGCCGTCTTCTGATTTAAATTACTTTGCATTGTAAGGAAATAATTTACCTGTCAAATTCTGTTTTTAAAGGTTCAACCAAGCTGCTGACTTTGCCACCTGTAAGTATGACATATCTTTATTCTAAGCTTTTAGGTCTGTAGCCTTATTAGCAGTGTGGCTTGATGGCATTGTTGGTCAGTCCTTCACTTTGGTCCGGGCTGAAATGTCTCAACTATCGGATGGATTGCCATAAAATTTTGTACAGCCATTGATGGTACCCAGACGATGAATCCTACTGACTTTGGTGATCCTGTGGCTTTTCATCTACTGCCATCATCAGGTCAATTTTTAATTTTGTCCAGCATTATGACCAAGTACCAGTAAAACTAACAGCATGTCCATCAGTCTCAGCTTTACTTTGTGTTTACTGCTAATTAGCAACAACAAGCTAAACTGAGATGGTGCCTGCTACACATCAGTATAGTCATCATGTACATGTAAGCATGTGGACGTCAGCATTGAACTCAAAGCATCACACCTTCTCTATAAAGAGATACCTGCAAATGTATGAGGAATGTGTAGGCAATGGTACACAATTTTGGTGGTGGATTCATCTGTAGCAGGAGTAGTATTGACCAATCATGGTTGCCTGCAGGTCCCCATGAAGAGCAAAAGAGTCCGAATGCATTGGCCGAAATGCAATCTCAAAACCCATCGGCTATTGTCTGACAACCATTTATCTTTCTATTAGCTTTTCTTTGCTAATCAAGTTACTAATCAAACTGTTAACAATGACCGGCACATGGAAGAGGAAGACTCGGTATTGCTGCACCAGATCTTCCAAAATATTGGCTGTTTCCCTGAGAGGCTTCTTGTCATCAGACAACAGCCAATAGATTGTTAACATGGCTGCAGAGTCTCAGTCTTGTTTACAGACACATTTATTTTTTGTCTAGGATCCCTCAAATTTAGGTGAACCGAAGATATGTACTGAGGCAGGATATTTACCAGATGAAAACCTGTCTAAAGCAATTTGTAATTCCCTGCTTTGGGCACTGTTCCCCTCTTTCGCAGCTGTTTACTTCACCCTGTGATCACCTCTGTAGAGGATTTGAAGACTTTGCCTTTGGACACTGCTGGTTAAATGTCTTCAAGCAGTGGTGAAAAGGGTTTTTTTTTTTTAAATGAAATGCAAACAAACACTGATTTCCTGTTTTTAAAGCAGAGAGGAGAGGATTTTTCTTGAAGTGTAAACTGATACTTTTGAACAGAAACAGATATGATGAAGTAAAATTCAGACAGATGTTGAGCAGATCCAAAGTTAAAGCCTCTTGGCTTTTGAAATCTGGTTGGAGCAGCCTCAAAAACAGATTCCTACACAGGTCACTTTAGGTTTTAGGTTTCCTGGATTTGAATAGAATACTCGTCCCTCCCATTCCAGTGCACCACCATGGGAAGTTATCGCGGAAAAATATGTACGGTACTTAACGGCAGGAGACAAATAACTTTTTAAACCCATTTAAATTATGCAATGAATATGAATATGATAATTATATCATTTAAATTGACAGATATCATATTTGTAATTCATGGCACAATTTAAACAGCATGAAAACACTGTTTGTTTCTCACCTGTGACTATTGTACCTATTTTTTTTTCCAAAATAAGGTCCCATTGTTGTCATGAAGGGGACGGACGCCACCTCTCTAACAGTCTCCAGAGATCTGGATTTTCAGAAGTACAAACATGTGTCAATATTATTCAAATTAAACCTCAACCCTTTAATGTTGAACCCCCTGCAGATCCATGAGAGCGAAACCAGCTACCGGCACCCATACATCCTGGAGGTCAAGGGTCACATAGGTAGTGTCCAGGTTTTCTTCAACTCAACAAAGCTGCACTTCGACCCCAAAGGCCTCTCCACCTTCATCCAGACAGACAAACTGAACTACCTGCCTGGGCAACAGGTGAAGATCAGAGCTGTGTCCATTCACCCTGACGGGAAACCCTTTGAGAGCCCTGTGGACATTATCATCAGAGTGAGTATGACTCCAATATACAGTATACATTGTTGAACTCTGCAAATACACTGTGTAGATATATTGAATTGAATTGAATGCCTTTATTTACATTGTACTTTACAATAAAACAAAATAAAGAGTGCTACTCCACCATGGTACATACAATAAATACAATAAATACAACATAAAAGAGCAATAATAATAAATAATAATGAAAACAAATGTTTTGTATCGGTTGCTTGATTGTAGCTCTGTCGGACAATATATAGCATCATTTTATTTATTTATTTCCTTGTTGTACACGATCCAGGATCCGAGGGGAAACCTGCTCAGACAGTGGCTGTCTTTGGACAGCGTCCACGGGGTTGTGTCCAAAGAGTTTCGGCTGTCCAAAAATCCGCCTCTGGGTAAATGGACCATCGTCTCAACAGTCGGTGTAAGTCTGCTACACTCCACCCAGTCCACTAAGTGTACCTTAAAACGATCCTGCAAGATGGCAAACATCCCACTTGTATTTCCAAGATTGCACTGTGAGATAGTGCACAAGCAAAAATAAAAACCCATAAAGATTGTCATTTCAAATGAAAAATTTAAAGCAAATAAAATGAATAAAGAATATAATTTAGGAAATACAGTGAAACACAAACCCATCAGTTTCTCTAAAAACTAGATTGAAACTTGGACAGAAGCTCTTTTTAAGGATAACATGAAGTAGCATTTATGCAGGAGCACAAGATTAAGTTCCTTATAAAAAATAAAGACCAATTCAGTGTCCTTGAAACAACCTTACATTAAGAGGAAATTTGGAAAGCTTATGTTTATTCTCTACCAGACCTGCAGACTTGAGACCTGGACCTAGCATGAAAACTATGATTTGCTACTCAGTTTGGACTCTGCTGCTGTAAGATCAGACCTGAGAGCACACCAGAATCTACTAGAGATGGTTTTGCATCACAGTAGTGATCACAAAACTAAAAGACTTAGATCATGATTTGCAGTTTGATAATGATAACTTGAGATTTTACTTGTGATTTGGTCTCAAGGAGTCAAGACCTGCCATGAAAGACATAAAAGAGCTGCTAAACAACATTCAGAGCATCAATATGGCAGCATTTTTTACCATGTAAATATATTGTGGGGTAATGGCATCCTGAGCAGAGAATGAAGTCATGCCACCTGTGTGTGAGTGTGTGTGTGTGTGTGTGTGTGTATGTGTGTATGTGTGTGTGTGTGTGTGTGTGTGTGTGTGTTGTAATCCAAGTTTGTCTGTTGTGTGTTGTGGGAAATAATAGATTAATGAAAGAAAGACACAATTATTTTTCTTTTCACGAATGAGCTAAAAAATGTAAAGTTTTTCCTGCCAATTGCACCAGAGCAAATGTCATGCTGTTACCTAAATCAAAAGTGTTGGCTTGTTTACAGAGTGTTTCAAGTGAGAAATGTTTCAACGTGGCTCATTATGGTACGTACATTTTCTCTTGACCTATACCGAACATCTTCATGTAGACATACGCTTATTATGAAACCTGTAGTTTTTATATTATCTTCTATCCATACGTAACAGGATGTTTTAGAAAACACATTGTGATATCATATTTTGTCAGCCATGAAACCCATCATTATTGTGTGTTTTGTTGCAGTCCTGCCAAAGTTTGAAGTTGTGATAGAAGCGCCACATGTCATTTATCATGAGGACACTCTGTGGGGCTCCGTCACAGCAAAGTGAGAACTCTTGTTTCTGTGTTACATAGGCCCATATAACACTGTTTCATAACTTAAATTCACGTTTGTTTTTTCATTCTCAGGTACACATATGGCAAGCCTGTTCAGGGACATGTGAATATAACGTTCCTCCTTAACTCTCATAAAGAGGCTCATGATGAAGATAGAGAGGTGTGTCATTTTATCTCAAGCTCCTATATGTGATTTGAAAGCAGACTGTGAAAAATGGAAAAGAGTCACAGCTTCCTTATGCAATGACAGCTGCATTTATATTGTGTTAAATGTATGGTATATTATCATATTACCTGCCCTTTTCTGTGTAAATGTTAGTTAAGTTTTTGTCCAAATTTGTAGTGCATCCAGTGCTAAGAAAAAATGTAGATACTTTAAATAATTTATGAAGTTAAAGAGCAAAGGAACAACTAGTTGGTTTTGTTAAAATACCTTGGATGTTCTTGGGATTGCCAGACAGTAAGGATTTAGAAGACATCCCCTTGACAGCTGGTAAATTAAAATGGCCATTTATTATTATTATTATTATTGACTGTTTGCTAACCAAGAAACTAACAAATAGCCTACAGTATAAACAATAGATTAACTGAAAACAAATCAATATCCTTAATGACATCACCGTTGCTTTGATTTAGATTGATGGCACCACAGACTTCATGTTTGACATTCCCGATCAAGATTATCACACAATGCACAAAAGAGCTCTAGAGATGGCCTATGACGAATACATGGATGAAGAGTGTCTAATTATTGTGGCTCATGTGACTGAATACCTCACAGGTAAGTAGTTTTTACCTCGAGACTACGCTTACTCATGAGACCCATGAGGTTTGACTCAACTTGATAAGTAAGGGGGGGACAGTGGTCATGTCCTCCGTATTTTTTCTGGGAATTTATGGAGAGTTTACATTCTACAAAGTGAATATTTTACAGGTTGATTCCAGTTCATTTTAGTTGAAGTGTATCTAAATTGTACTTCTTTTACTGCAACTGACTCACACCTCACTTTAGGAAATAGGAGCTTCCAATGCTGTTGCTGTTGCCCAACAAGAGCCTATGTTGCAGGAACTTGCCTTCCTCACATTTCAGAGATCTAGCCAATCAAAGAGCAAGTAATTGGCCCGATGGCTTATGGGTCTTGTAGTCAATGACACTCCAGAGCTCCAAAGGAGGTTTGAATTCCTTACATGATGTGCAGAAATGATAAAGAAATGGCTCCTCTGTTGTCTTAAGGGACCAAAAAACTTTGTTCTTATCAATTTAGGTTTTGTAGAAGTCATGTCTGTCTATGTTGATTTGTTTTTCACTACTGATCCCAAATTCAGTGCATTTGTTTAACCACCTTTTTTTTTAAAGTGCCTGGACAAAACTTTAGAAAAAGTGTAGAATGTTCATTTTCTGTGATATTGTATCTACTTTGATCTCAGACTAGGTGATGAGGCTTCATGATATGGTACAGTTGTGTTTTCTGGCCAATACCTCCCAGTTCTAATCATTTGTAGCACATTATTTAAAAAAAAATAAAAAATTCAGGTGAAAATAAAAAATAAAATAAAATGAAAAAAAAAAAAAAAGTATTTCAGTGTGTTGTATTTTTTATTACTCAATGACAGAAACATGTACAGTAATTCTGACTGCTGGGGAAAAAACTTCAATTGTACCTCTCAAATGAGACCCAACATGTACTAAAATGGAACAAGAGCAGCTTTCCGTTTACTTTGGGTATGCCATGGATACACATTTTGGGTGAATTTAGATAAATTTTACAGGATGCTGAAGAGGTTTTAATTAAATGAAGCATTAATGAGTGCTGTATACTGCAGTGGAATTTGTTTATTAACCAGATGTAACTGATGCTTCTCATGTTTCAGGTCTCACATATAACAGTACGGCAAAGGTGTACTTGGCAAAGTACAGATATAAAATTTCCTTTGATGGCTATTCCCAAATATTAAAGCCCTCTATGAACTTCACTGCCTGGGTAAGGAAAGCAAATCTTTTTTTGTTTTTATAAGTTTGAATGTTATTTGTAATTTTTTTTTAGGGATAAATTACTTTGCTGTGCTGATGAATGTGCATCTTCTTCTATAAATAATCAAACATGCATTTCTTACATTTATAAAAACTGGTATTTTCAGATTAAGTGCTATAATGTGCAACACTTTCTACAGTTCTCATTAAAAAGTACAAAAAAATATTAGTTTCACATTCAGAATGATTTTACTCATTTAACTGCTATCCGAGAACAGTGGCCTCATATTCCACATTCATTGCTGTACGCAATAGATTTTACATTGCTCTACTTCTTCATATAATGATTCAATTGAAAAAGCATATTGTCAATACTTTTCTTGGTGTTGTAGCTGAAAATATCTACATACAACGATCAGCCACTGTCACTTGAGGATCAGCAAAAGACTGTTACAGTGTCAGTGATGCAGCGAAAGCAAAGTCCACTGATTTGGGAAACTTACAAGAAAGAAGAAATGATGCTTCAATCAAACATGTCTGGTCATTCAGGGATGATGCGTCCCCATCAAGAGGAGATGCAGTCTGCAGAAATGGAGTTTCCTGTCCCTGCAGATGGAGTTATACCCCTCAACATCAAGGTCATGGATGAAACAGAAGTACTGACGATTGACGTAAGATGATCTTTTTATCACCCTTAAACCTTCCTGAGTGTAAAATGACAAAGACTCAGGAAGGATAAAATAATTAAAAATAGATTTTCCGTTGTGATTTTGACAGACACTGTTTAGTATACAGTGCAATGCCAAAATAGAAACAGAGAAATAACTCACAGCTGTAAATAAAAAAGTGAGAGAATTTGGGGTTTTAATACAACAGATGAATTGCTTAAATAACTCAGTTTTTTTTAATCAGGGCACAGCTGTAAAATCTAACTGTTTGATTAGACTTGGCAGCACCAGGTACTCAGTATTGCAGGACTCATAATGAGGACACTCCAGTGGATATTGTTATTGTGTTAGAAAAACATGGTACCTTTCAAGTTGGAAGAGAAAAATATGTTTTATACACAAATGCACTTATCTTGTCCACAAAAAGACTTTTTCCACATATATATATTCTGTTGTTTTCAGGCTTATTTTAAGGACAGCCATGACACTCTACAACTCTATAGGAGCTACACATCCCCCAGTCACTCCTACCTGCAGATCCAAAAACCCTCCACACCTGCAGAGGTAAATTTGAAGAATACAGCACAGTATAGTTCCATGTATGTTTCATGGTTTCATCTGATAGTAGGGCAATTGTTTTTTTTTTAGATTTTTCATTTTAACAAAGAGCTCCGCAAAGCCTTTGCTTCAAGTTTCCATGCATGGCAGTTTTACTCCTTTAAGAAGTCATTTCCAATTTGTGGGCTAGATTTTTTTAGCTGCAGCTTATTCTCCGGAGGAATCCATGCTTTTACCAGGCGCAGCTCACTTGGGCCACACTGCCTATATGTTTTTGACAATGCAGTGTCTTGTATGGCTCCATATGAGTGAGTATCGGCTTTTAATTGTGGAAATACAGTAGATAGGGTACCAGCTAGCGCAGCACCACAATGCTGTCTGTATGAACATTGCATGTGTGCAAGCAGCATCAGTTCAGTGAGGTAGCCATCACGTGCTGCTCACACAGGCAGTGTGGCTCAGGTGTTACTTAATAGCGACGGATGTTTTGCAAATCAATGTATTTCTGAAATCGATGATAACATCGATGGATTGCCCCAGCCCTATCTGGTAGTATTCTAGAAATACTGTTGGTCAACAGTGGTAAAAATGGGATGTGTATTTACTTTTATGATGTATTCATTAAACATGTTATATAACAATCTTATCTTCCTTTAGATTGGCTTACCCCTACTGTTGCATGTTGAAAGGAATTTTGCAATGGCAGAGATTCACTACATAGTGAGTATGATATTATGACACTCAAATAAGGTGCTTCATTAATTCCATATATTGCATTTAATTAGTTTACACTTTAATCAATCATCTGAGACTTTCATCTAGAATGACTTAAAATTAAGTCCAGCTGTACAATGAACTTAAATTTCTCATATAATCTAGACTAGATTTGTATAATGTTTCCATTAAGCCATATTCTGACATCTTTTATTTTATTTCAAATTTGGCACTGCTTTTTGTTTGTAATGTATTCTGCTTTATTTTTATTTTTTGTGTTTTAACACTGTCTGTTTTACATCTTGTGCAACACTTTGTGAAAGTACTTTTTATCAGTACAGAACTAAATAATTAAGGACATGTCTGTTTTCTGTGTGAAGGTGAAGTCCAGAGGTCAGGTGGTTTCTGCTGGGAAAGGCTCTGGTGTTCTAACTCTGGTCCCAGAAATTTCCTGGGCTCCTCTGGCCTGCATCATCGTCTACTGTGTGCATCCCGGTGGAGAGATTGTCAGTGACTTGATGTTCCTACCCATCAGCCAAATTTTACAAAACCAGGTGATTTATTATCTCATTTGTTTTAATTTTTTTTTTTTTTTTGTTTAACTAAGAAAAAATGCAATTAAATGTTAGTTGTGCTGAAAGTGTGATTTTGAGTATAGTGAATATAATATGTTATTAAGATGGCAAAACCAGTGAACAGAAAAGTAGAGTTAAAGTTAGTGAATGCTAACTAGCCTTACAGTAGTAATCTAGTTGATGAGCCTAAACTATAAGCCATTCACAAGCTCGTGAAATGTTTCGAAAAAGGTCAGCTTTCAATTAATCAAGCTCGTCCCCAAAACAGAGCAGGACTAAATTACAAACTGTCACAAAGTCCTAAAAAATCTCATCATCTAGCTAAATTGATTGCAAAAGACATTATGCTATCAGTATATGTATGATGTTGGCTAGAAAACTCACTTAAAGGTTGTATTTCTGGATGAGGTCCCCAGTTCACATGTTAATTGTGTGGTTGTGCAGTTCTCATGGCTGTCTAGACTTCTTTGTGTGAGCAGTGTACAGCGGTCTAAAACAGTGTACGGTTCTGTGTGATAATGAGTACATATGATTTGAAGGTTTCTCTGAGCTGGAGCGACCCTATGACGATGCCAGGTGGTGAGGTCACACTGAGGATCACTGTGGAAGAGCCCGCCTCTCTTGTCGGGATCCTGGTGGTCGACAAAGCGACAAAGTGGAAGGGGTCATACAATGACATCACTAAGGAGACGGTGAGAATAACAGCTGAGTTTTACTCAGTTTTACTGTTTTATTGCATTATAATTCAAAAAACATACACTCACCTTAAATTCAGTAATAAGGTGTCATATCAAGGAACAAGTAAAGGCTCTGGATCGGGCTGCACCAGCTGTCCATGAATCCATTGCAAAGTTTAAACATAAAGTCTCTCCAAAAGTCTTAGTAACTACTAGTAGTGTTCTCAAATATATTGACTTATCAATACATATTGATTCTGAGTATTGTAAATGGTTCCACCACTCATTTTCTGCAGTATCAGTACATCAGTACCAGATGCACTTTCTCACTCTCTCTTATTATCAATGTGTACTACAGTCTTTGTGCTGTTCCCTGATACCAACCAAAAAAAGAAAAAGTCATCATCATCATTTTATAGCCTTGGCAGACAGTATATATCTTTTAATAAAAAATAACTTGTTAGCCCTTGAAAATGACATTGAATATAGATATGTTTCAAGATACTGTATCAAAGTTAGAAATTATAGTATTATGACAAAAGTAACTAGTAGCTACTTTCAAAAAAGTGGTTTTAGCCTTTAAAACTCAGGAAATGTCTTAGCTAGTAAAGTCTTCAGTAATGTTTAAATCAGTTGCTAAGGCTGGGCCCATCATTATATACCCAATGCCAAATACATTACATCATCCAAAACCATGAAGCCATTTCATTTTTATTTTAGTCAAAACCCTATATAACCCTGCAAAAATATGTGAAGCAGTTTGTTGTGGCTTCAGTCTGGCCCTCAGTCAAGGAGATCAGTCTTGAAGCTTTGAGTCAGGTGTTTCTTGTTTTGTAGCAACAACTGATTGTCATATAACCTGCTTTGTCCTGTACAACAGTCCATCCAGTAATCTGTGAATGCAAGGAGCTTCAATAACACCCCAGGGTCCTCTCTGGTTTAATATTCTTCCAACAGTTTTTCAGCTATATGTCCGCCCGTATTTTTCCTATGAAACTCAATCAGCCACCCCCGCACCCCAGTATCATTTTAACATGAACTGAGGCACCAGGAGCTGTTTTTATGGCAGCTCCGTCAAACAGGTTTTAAACAATAAGTGCTCTTTGTGTGTGTGGGTCTGTTTTGTTGCTCTTTTGTGGGCTGCAACAGTAGCAGCTCTTAGGATGTCGGTGTTGCTTTCACAGGTGCTGAAGGAGCTGAAGGAGTACAGCGTTTCCAAGGCTGACGCCTACTCTGACATGATGACAATGGGAGATCCATACTCCATCTTCAAGGTTAGCCTCCCCAGAGACACATCACATCTGTTTGTTGTATCAGTATTGTCATAACTTCCCGTTTTACTCAGGAAGTACAGTATCCAGTCCTTCCTGATCATGCCTCTGTCTCACTTAATGTGCCTTTATCGTATTTCTTGGTTTTTATTTTTATCTTTTATTGGTATTTACTTGAAATTAGCAATGTACAGATTATCTTATTGATGATTATACCAATATAAAAAAAAAATTCTCATCTGACACCACAGTGGTTCACATTTGGTTAGGTTAAGGCATGTGACATGATGTGTTTAATTACCTAAACAGCTCTGTGTAGTATGCCAACAACAGAGTTAAAACTACCCCAGTATAGGCATTTTTAGACCAAACAGTTCTGGGGAGCCCCCTTGACAACTGCATACCTTCAAGGGCTTTTTGTCTGTTTGCATTCGCACCACCGATAGGCATTCTGAATTGACATACAGTAAGCTGGTTGATGGTGGTATAGCAATGTCACTTTCCCTTTGACGAGTCAAATTTGTGTCATATTTCCACTGTAGCATATAAGCTCAGTAAAGCCTAGACTTCACTGTCAAACTATTTGTTCTTCCAATTTTTTGTCACAAGCTTTTGTTTGTGTTTTATGTTGTCTGTTGTTTGCATGGCTAATGTTTTTTTTTTAGATGCCGGTTGCTGTTGTTGCATAGGCTGTGTTTGAAGCCAATCATTGTACACTTACATCACTCATGATTCCCCTCGTGCTGGTAGAGTACCTACTCTAAAATATCCGCCCATTCATCAATTTTCAACCGCTTACCTGAGGTTGCAGAAGCAGCAGGCTGACCAAAGTACTCCAGACGCCCCTCTCCTCAGCAATGCTTTTCAGCTCCTCCTTGGGGATCCCGAGGTGTTCCCAGGCCAGATGAGATATGTAATCCCTCCGGCATGTTCTGGGTCTACCCCGGGGCCTCC
>JAPZEB010000010.1:26568544-26579319 GCA_029783705.1 Chaetodon striatus | reverse complement strand
ACTGTGCATGTTAACACTGCCACTAAATAATGACTGACCTAAATATTTTTACTCTTTTTTTTTGTCAAATAATGTTTGTAAGGTAAATTTGGAGTTTCTTTTCTTCTTCTTCCACAGGATCATGGGGACATTTATTATTATTTATCCGGGGAGACTCTCCAACATTCATTATCAGTTTCACTGTTTATTCTGCCTGCTACGCTGCATTGATTAAAAATGCACAACAATGTATAAGAGAGTTATAAAGTAAGGAGACATTATCAGAAATACAGACACAATATAGTGTGCTGCCAAAATTAAATGGTGAGTGTTATTTTTTTCCAGTCTGAGTTTCTTCTTGTTTTTCCTTCTGTCATGATGCTGTTTTAAGTGTTGTTAGGGGGCAGAAAAGATGTGCTAATGCAGGTTAAACAAACAGCAAAAAAAACCAAAAACACACAATGCAACAACATGGAGACATGCACTGTGTCGGCCAATCAAATGTGTGCAGGCACACACTCCTAATAGAGTATTCTGTAATGTGAAAGGGGGATATCCAGAGTTGTAAAATCATGCCTTGTAGTTTTCCTCCTCGTCAGTGTTTAGGCATCTGGTGAGCCTTCAAACTCAGATCTATTACTTCTTCTTGGATTACATTCCATTGTCTCCATCTGTGTCTATAGCAACACGTCATGCCTGCAGTACATATTACATGTGTTATAAATACAGAGGAAGAAGTCGAGGTACAGTCTCACTCTGTTCTGTCCTTTACTACTTAACACAAAATTGAAAGCATGAACAGCACTTACTGGACTGTTGAGCAAGATAAAAGCAACCATCGTGCCATTGATAACACCTTTTTTATTACACATAAATCTTTTTGGTCAAAATCTGGCAGCAAATTACAGATTACTTTTCAAACTTGCAGTCTTTAGACCCAATCAACATTCGCTCAACTGACATCAATTGAGGACTAATCGGACTTCACACAGCTCCCTCTGGAGATATTTCAGGCTTTATACTACTCTCGAAACATATGCAGCAGTACTCACTAACACCTGGAGACACACTGATGTGTAAAATCAATGGAGTTTCCCCTGAACCATGATCTTACAGTCATCTGTACATTTACTGTGCACATTAACCTCGCTTCAGTCAGACAGTGATGAAATGAACAGTCAAACACAAGCAGGAGCACGACATGATGACCTCCCATAAATCTGCATACTACAGCAGGTGTGCTGCGTCATGAACAATAAATCTCTGCAACAATCAAAGTGATGGAAGCATAAACATTTAACGATAACTTCAAAGATTCTGCCGTGATGGACAGCTTGAACTTTCCAGGTGAGAGAAACAGCAAGCAGAGCCCAGAATATTTAACCCAAATGTGAGCAATAGGAGCAGGTGGAATCAATACCGCTGGCATTTATCTGCCCTCTGGTTTTTTATGGCCTCAGACGTTCTGCCATATTACAGCTGACCTCCACTTGTGGTGCACAACGTCCTGCAGGTTGTCTTTCTCACAGAGCTGGAGACAGCATGAGACATGTAAGTCAGCATTTGTTATTAGTTTAGGACCTGTAAACTGTAGAGCAGCCTAGCGTAGCTTAATATGACTCAGTAATTGTAGCTAATTCTCACTGTCTGATAATGAGATGATTTCGGTTTGTTTTAATGCTGCAAGAAGCAACTTTTGACCACACCCCCTCTCATCTCTTTTAGAATCAATGTAAACTGACCTTTGGGCTGTTAGTCAGTACAATTATTTGACATCTTGTGTTGGACAGGAATTGTGATGGACATTTTTCACAGTTTAAGGACAATATTTGGACATCAGTTTTGCAGGAAGTACTTTTTAGCCCCATTTCCACCAAACACAGTATGGTACCTCTGAAACTAAAAGTCATCAGACATAGCACCTAACCTTATGTCCACAAGGTGTTTCCACCACAAACAATACTCTAAAATGTGGGTGGAGTTGTTGTCACTTACAGCTCTGTCCAGCTTTGCTGTATTTCCTTATCACCGGTGACTGAGGGAAGTCTGCACCTTGTTTATCGTCAACAGAACAGGGTTGCATGCCAACATTTTCAGGAGAAAATAAAACAGGCTGCAGTGACAGTCCTTTCATTGGAATATTTGAAAATAGCAATAGCAAACTGTGCATTTAGTCCCTCTAAGGCAAGCTCAGGGGTTTAGTGTTGCTGGAGCCTACAGGAACAACACTCAAGTGAGGATTAGAATATATATACATACATACATATATACACGTAATCTGGTCGAAATGAATATATATAGTTTTGAACATTTGAAGATCCACTCATTATTAAAAGTTTATGTCAACCAAAGAGACAATAAAACTTTGGAATGGTCAAAGTAGTTACACTGAAATTGAAGGTGTGCTGATGTAACATTACAAGTAAGCGTTCCACCTTAAAAGTCACCTGCAGTTAGCACAGTGAATTCAATTATTTTTGTCCTAACTTCATCTGCTGTGACATCCTTTATTTTAAAGTTACAGTTTACTAATATGTAAAACTCTGCACGGTATGAACAGTAATTACATGAGCCTCAAAACCAGCCACAGCTCAGCCCTGAGCAAAGTGACCATCCTCTATTGACCAATCAACAGACTGCAGTGTTCACAGCTCCACCTTTTAGTATCAGATCTGTGTGCTAGGTACAATTGGCACCATCCACAACTTCTCACAGAGGAAACAGAGAAAACATGGACATTTTCAACATGGACCTTATTTTCCAATTATTTGTGTCTAGGTGTCTAATGGAGATGAGAAACTGGTCCTGTACTGAGAGAAAGAGCTGCAGCTAGCAGCAGCAAGACAGGCTACAATGTAACCACTGGGGGTAATTATGCTTCATCATTGTGTATCTACTAAAAGTGCTTGATCTGGTTTGTTTGTTATTGTGTAATGCTCTGGAGTCTTGACTTTTTCATATTGTTGAAGTCAACTAAATATTTTTAACCATACCACTGAAAATCTTTAGATAACCCTAAGCTACGCCTTTTTGTACTCCAACATGACAAACTTTCCTGCACCCCACTCTCCAGCTCTCACCAACGTTTCCACCATGGTTTTTCCCTGCAACAAGTCATCTCTTGTAACATGTCAGAGCAAGACTTCTCCTTAAGCGAGACTTGGTTAGACATAGTAACAAAAAGACCAGATCAAGCAAAATGAAAAGATCCTTTCCATAATGTTGTTAGCCACTTGTAATTACAGTCTGAGCCTGAGAGTGTGCTATTGCCCTGAGTGATTACAGGAAACCTTTGGTCCTGGCATTCACGAAAATGCTACTTGATGCGCTCCATGCTCCAATGCACCACAAAAACTGCTCAGGAATGACCCCAGGAATGGGACAAAGAGCTCAAGGCATCGAATTTGCCTCCAAATACCCCAGATCCCAATCTGATCTAACATTTGATGGACATGCTGGTACCCCAGAGGTACCCCTGATCCACGGTGGGTGCTCCTTGGACCGGACTTGGCTCTGACCTGTCAAAGCATGGACAAAGGACCTCTACGTGGTGTCCTACAGTGTCTGACACCATGGCGTTAGGTGTGAGGTGGGGTACCAACACATCTGACAGATGTTTGATCAGATCAGGATTTGGGGAATCTGGAGGCCAGGTGAATGCTTTAAACTCTTTGTCACGTTCTGCGGTGTTCTGTTTTTGTGGCATGGCATTGCCCATTGTCCTGCTGGGGGGCTACTGCCACTGGGGAGTGCCGTTGCCATGATGTGGGGGAGGGGTACATGGTCTGCACTGGTGTTTAGGTGGATGGGGTGTGCCAGGTGGCAACCACATGAATGTCAGAACCCAAGATTTCCCAACAAAGCATTGCATTGTAAAAAGATTATTAATGTTGTTCACTTCACCTGTCAGTGGTTTTAATGTTTTGGCTGATCAGTTTATAATTCCTCATGAGTTGGCTGACTGAACTGTGTTTACACAGAAGCACATGGCATTTAACAAAGAAAAATTGTTGAAACTTGATATGCCATGTGTGTCTGTACAAAACAAAGAATGGGCTTTTATAAGCCTATACAAATGGGACACATTAAAAACCACATTCATTGGGAATATCACGGGAATGATTAAATGACTGGCTGATCAACAGAAAAACAAATCAGCTATTTTTGTAAGTGATTGATGATTGAAGTCATTCTCTGGTTCCAGCTTAAAAAAATGTGAGGATTTGTTACTTTCTTGTCTTCTATAATCAATGCAAATTCAATATCTTTGGGTTTTGGGCTGTTGGTTGGACAAAACAAGTATATTTCCAACATTATCATGCACTCTTGGAATTTGTGAAAGACACTTTTCACAATTGGACAATGATTTTTTGACATTTTATTGACTGATTGTTCATAAACAGAAATGCTACCAGCTCTGTCAAGCTGTACTGCATGCGTGCTGACATTTGCTAATTAGGCTGATGGGAATGTTGATAACTTTTACAGGTGTTTGGTCAGAAACCAAAGTGCTAAAGAAAAAAACTTGAAGGTTTGTATCAAAGTTTATGGCAAACCATCCAACAGTTGTCAAGATATTTGACTTGCCACCACAAATGTGAACCTGCTTTTGGTGCTAGAGGAAAAGTCAGAGGTTCGCCAAAGTCTGTAGGATTCATCCTTTTGGAACGTGAATGTCTGTACAAAATTTCATGTCAGTCCATCTGATATTTGTTGAGATATGTGAGTCTGGAGAAGTGGTGGACAAACCATTAGAAAACATGACCATCCACAGAGAGACTTTGGAAAATCACAAACTTGTGCTGTGTAGCATGCCAAGCTGGGAAAAGAAAAGCGTGAAACTCTCACTTTCTCTGTAAGAATGGGATGGATTGTTTTGGATCCCACAGTGAACAGATCAAAACCACCATGCTGGATCGGCGCGCTCATCGCTCAGCCCTGAGAGTGTATCAGATCCTGTCAGAATATAAACACGACTGCAGATGCAAAATATTTCCTCCACAGAGCTCCTAACTCCAAACACTGGGCCCTCAATACATCATCTGTCAGCAGGGCAGAGCTGCACCACATGTACCGTACACTGAGTCAACACATGCACTACAGACCACTCCGCTCATTCTCATGGACATCAAACAATGCAAGAATGTCACAATTACACAGCACCAGCGCTACCATATTTCAAGAGAGAGATGAGTCATTAGAACGTGCAGCTGCCGACATCTGGGTTCAATCAGCAGTCGATTCTGGACCAGAGAGGTTGTTTCTATTGGATAAAAATCTGACAATACTCTCAAAAGAAACTCACATCCTCTTCTGAGGACTTTTAGTCCCCAATCAGAGGAGAACGAGTGAAAGAAAAGTAGGGAGATGTGATTTTATTTTTACTGATTGCATGATAGGAATGATTGAGGATGTGCACAGGGAGTCTTCGACCTTCATAGTCTCTCTGATCACCCTCAAATGTACTTCAGTCTGTCCTTAATTCATCTCAAACCTCCTTGAAAGCAAGGAAATGGATTCATGTCATATCATATCCTCTGTTCACTTTAAACAATCCCTGAGTTGGTTACTTTTTAATGTAACACAACATTTAGAGAGCCTGGAACTTCCCAATAAAATCGCTATCTCAGTAGAAGAGATACCTTCTGCTCAGCCAATGGTTTACCTACAGGTGTTTTCACTTTTTGCCTGATCAGACCTCTCCTTGATTGACTGACATCTCCCTGACTCTGTTGTCAGCTTTGGTGCACCTGGTGAACATAATTACCCTCAGAGCTCTGCCCACCTTCACCTTTCACACAGATCTAATCAGAATAACTGAAAACACCTGCGTGGGTGGAGAAGGGTTTTCAGCAGGCTCTTGTCTTCATTTCAGTAAGGTAAAAAGGTATTTCAGTACCTTAACACAGAGGTGGGACCAAGTTGTTATTTTGCAAGTCACAAATAGGTCTCAAGGCTTTGCACTCCAGTCCCAAGTCAAGTCTCAGGTCCTAAACTTTGAGTTTGGAGTCTTAAACAAGTCATAATCCACTTCTCACTAAATGCAATGCCATTTTACCAATTTAATAATAATATAACACATCTACAAAAATCATGAATTTTTTTAAAAATTTGTATTTATTTGTATTTTTTTTTTTTTTTGGTGCTTAGTCATGTAATAACAGTTCATTGTTCTGTCCTGCAATTTAAATGAATGCTATCGGACTTGTTCTCACAAAGTGGATTAAAGAGTCGACTTGCTGGGAATAAATAGTGTTAATATTAGTTGAACCAGGAAATTAAGGGAAATGAATTGATTCTTTACACACTTTTTAAATAACATACCATATAATCTTTGGGCTGGGGGAAGGTATCAAGTATTTTCAAGTCAAAAGACTTTTGATTTAGTCAAGTTGAGTCTACAGTCAGCAAATTTGTGACTCGAGCCTGACGAGTCCACACCTCTGCCTTTAAATGAACTAACTGATTGTCAAATTTAGTATAAAGCCTACATTCAGCCCAGTTGCTAGAAGGAAATATTGGCATTGTAAGTTTCTGCAAACTACAGATATGTCACATTTGCATGTTTCATGTGTGTCATATCAACATTTCAAAGTGATGTGATGTATGAGCTGACTTTGTTATTATCAATAACGTAACAGGTTGTGATTTAGTGAGTCATTGCTCTTTTTCCAGCAGCTTTTCCGGCCCTTAACAGGTGTTTTTAGTGACCCATTCTTGTGTTTCCAGCTGATTTTGGACTCAAAAAGTGGTTGTCTGCTACAAAGACACCACACTTTTCCTGCCGGCATGGTATGGTTTAACAAGACATTGCTGTGTTTCTAGCTGGGATGATGGCACAAAAAGTGGTTGTTTTTTACTGTAACATCACTGCTTTTCCTGCAGGGATTGTGCCCCCAAACATATTATCTTTTTTTTTACTATATCCAATAATTTTTTGTGCCTAAACCTTACCAAACATTAATCACAGCACTATTGAAAAGTAAACTATCAAAGTATCGGCTACATTATAACATGCTAATGTAATATGGTTTGCAGATAGGTACAATGCAAACATTTTTTCTGGCGATTGAGTTGCTAAATTTGAGACAATCAGTCAGGGCTCCAAAAAAGATTTTTACTTTAGCAGATAGTTTTTTTATTTTACGAATGTATTTCATGAAAGACACTTGTGAAAAGTTATTCAGTTAATTTATTTACATCACTTCTTGGTTTTGTCAGTTTAGAGCATTATCTGTTGACTCACAGTCACATATTTGCAGTAAAAGTGCTAAAATAAATTTTAACAAAGCTAAAGAATAGGGATTGCATGATGACTGACAGTAACCTTTATGTGTGTCTACATGTTGTCATCATTATTTCTTAAAAACTGACTAATAATTCATAATTTTGACCCTCTGATAGTCACTGATCACTCTGTTTATCATAGCTCCAGCAGTAGGTGGCAGTCTTGCTCAGGGAAAGAAATCCCAGTATGACCTTCTCCGAACGACAACTTTCAATGACACAAAGGTAACAACGGGAAACTTTTTATAGAGGCTTTCACATGGGCTGCGTAAGTTGAGTCTGTGTGAGAGTCGAGCCTCTCTGGCTGCCACTGTTAATGGGAGGCAGATGGACCTGGCCCGCACGCTGCAGACTAATGAGGGAAATATGGAATCAGTGGAGGTTTCACACAAGCAGGCAGGCTGGATGCTGGCTGATTGTATATTTTGCTCTGTCGCTGTCAGACACAGAAGGGGTGCTGATCCTGTTATTCTGCTCAGAGTAATTCAACTTGACATTTAACGACTATAAAAAAAGGCGCCATGTTGGATCATAATTACATTAATACACCCTTTGAAATGTCATGAATCCACATTAACATCTCTAGAAATATTCCAGCAGATAAAAAGGGTGATAATCAGACTTTAGAGCACCACAAGCAGATTGTAACACAGATATTTCCAACAAAAAAAGCTGTCACGCAGTGCACAGTAATATGGAAACAAGCTGATGTTAACTGTAAACTGAGCTGATTCTTTACAGCCCGCTTTGCGGGCTGAATGTGGATTTAAACTGAGCCACATTCAAAAGGCAGAGCTCCATAAAGCAGCCCCTGGAGAGGATGAGGTCAAAGCTGAGAAACTTGTTACACAAGCCTGAGAGCTTCGGTTTGAGACATTGACAAGACAACACACACACTAATGTTTTCTCTGCAGTGTGTATGGGTAGACACACACCTGTGTTCAAACTATAGCAGTGTGTTTAATCACAGGAAGTGTCTCAGCCTGACAGGAAGATGATGTTGAAAATTATCAGCATTGGTCAAATTTGCATGTGTCTGTGTGTGTGTGTGTGCGTGTGTGGGCAACCCTAAAGTATGCATCGCCCTGGTTCCCCTTAACAAAAAGCCTATGTCATTTTTCCATTAGATTTTGGATAATTGCAGAAAACAAGCTCTGTGGCAAACAAAGGTTTATGATACTTGTTTTGTTCAGCAAGATGATCTTCACATATCAAGACCACTTATGTGGTTTTTGAAGCATGTATGCAACTGCCAAAAGGAAAAAGCCAAAGTTAGGCTATGAATAATACGTCACCATCACTATGAGGCTGTAACGCCATGTTCAGCGTGATGACATTCTGTAGTCTCATTTAGCCACTTGTTAGCAACTGCCTAATAAAACTACAATAGTGCAGTAAAGAGTAAAACATATTCCTCTGAAATGTGGTGGTGGAAATTTTATTTGATTTTTATTTTAAACCTGCAATAACTGAATTTTTTGGCCACATGGGGGCATCAGAAACAAGTTGTGAACCCAAAGCTGACACATCGCTATAAAGTTGTTGGCAAAATATTTACTTATTTCCACGTCCAGCAGTTACAGAGCACCATGATGAGTGGTGTCCATCTGATGAATATAAGTCCCTCTTTTAGCTCTGCTTTTGATCTCCACCAACACCTGAGAGAAATATTCTCTCCTGGAGCAGCAAAATGCTTCACTGTGTTCACCAGCTAGTCTCTAACTGTGTCTGTCTGCTGTTTGTTGCTGAGCAGGAAGTGTACAGTGGGTTTCCACATCTTTTTCTCTGAAAATGACACTAACAGAGCAGTGAGAGTGAACCAGAAGAGTAAAGTTGTGGGCTGGACTGATGAGCAATGAGCTGAAACTCACTATAAAGCTCCATAAAACTGAGGGGAGCTGCAGATTCTGCTGATAATTCTCTGGAGGTTCATCCCCATTAGAGATGCATTTCACACTGTGATTAGGCTATAGAAATATTGATAAAAGTGTAGTGTGTCTTGCAGAATATGTTTGTCTACTACAAAGCACCCCATGCTATTTGGCTAAAATGCAGTCTGGAGTTAAGTTACTGAGAATGGTTGCAAATATTTTGGCACCCACCTGCCCCGGAATGTTAGTATCTCTTTAAATAACATCTATCTGCTTGTTAAAACACATGATCACAGCTGTATGATGCCCTTATTAAAAGGACATGGTAAAAATGAAAAAAAAAGATAGATGTTTTGTGTTTCATCCTGACACATTAAATATCTTTGGAAACTTTTGGATCCACACAAGAGTTTAAAATAAAATTCTGTGGGTTTGAACAATGTTTGCCTATATGGCTTAAGTTTGTAAAGTAGGTGCCACCAAGGGATTTCTGCAGGAATGGAAAGGTCTGTCAAATCACAATTACAAGGCAGCAACTGGATGATTTAGAAACACTAATCTCACCCTGGCGTCTCCCTCCT
The DNA here is from genome assembly GCA_029783705.1 of Chaetodon striatus. Classification (NCBI taxonomy): domain Eukaryota; kingdom Metazoa; phylum Chordata; class Actinopteri; order Chaetodontiformes; family Chaetodontidae; genus Chaetodon; species Chaetodon striatus. The sequence goes on along the minus strand of JAPZEB010000010.1, from coordinate 26,569,601 downwards.
AAACTGACCTCGTTTATGATTTCTGCAACAGACAGAACAAACCTGTAAGGCCAAGTTCAAATTGATGATCAGTCCAGCCGACAGTTACGTGTTTGTAAGTGTTGGCTTGTTTAGGGGTAAATCTGTAACCTCAGACCCCCGAGTGGCTCTTTATTCTCAGTCTTGAACTCCAGCAGCCAACAGAAACTCCAATCAGCCGGCTGTGTTGTGGACGTCTGAGGGATGGCCAGCTGATCAGTGGCTTGAATAAGACCTGGATCAGACCAACGCTCTCAGAATGTGATCGCCAGTTTGTTTTCTTTGGTCTCACTCATGAGTGGAAAAGTTCGATTTTGTTGTTTGGCTCTTTCAGCTTCACACTGACCAATTACAAGTAGACCACAGCTTGTAAATCAAAGTAATATTTTATTTATTGGACAGAGTTTTGGTAATAAATCATCACGAATGGTCAGACTTTTGGATTGTTTTACATCAAACCCAAATTGATCTCTGTCAAACTCAGGACCATCAGCCTGTCTCACATGAAGAAGTAGCTGAATGCTTTTGTTCTACTTGGCTTTCTATGCATGATGAGTAACCCTGTGAGACATGTAGGGCCTTTATTTTGTAGGATCTGGATGGCTGACTGAGTTTAGCACCTACTTCAATGCAAGTTCTGTGCTGGAGAGCAGAATAAAGGGAAGTCCTCAGTGACAACTGACCCTTTGCTAAGCCCTGACTCTCTGGGATAGTCTGCCAAGCTGTAGGAGTTAGCATGGAGCCCATACTGTCACTAACTGCACTACCTGGGAGATATGATCCCATTTTTGGAAAAACAAACAAAGCATTTTCAGACAGAGAGAAGCAGACAGAGGGGTCTACAATATGTGTTTGAAGGACATATCAAGTATGTCAACTCACTCAGCAGCAAAAACAGTTTAAAAGATACAGATAGTTAGAAGCTAAAGCCAAGCTATAGGCTACTGATGACATTGTATGAGTGAACTATCACATTACTTGTGATTTAGATTGAAGACAATGAATATAAAGGGAAGCTTAATCAATATTGAACCAGCTT
>JAPZEB010000010.1:26535244-26548884 GCA_029783705.1 Chaetodon striatus | reverse complement strand
GTGACTCTAAATTGTCCGTAGGTGTGAATGTGAGTGTGAATGGTTGTCTGTCTCTATGTGTCAGCCCTGCGATAGTCAGGCGACCTGTCCAGGGTGTACCCCGCCTCTCATCCAATGTCAGCTGGGATAGGCTCCAGCCCCCCTATTCTGACTTGTCCTGTATATCATTATTTATTTTAACGTTTATTTTGTTCTTTTCCTTGTTTGTCTACCTTAGTTACTTGTGTTTTGTACTTTTCAGATGTGTTACTTTACATATATATGTTACATTCTGAATAGGCAGAGTAAAACCAAAATAAAACCTGTCTTTAAAGTGTTTGATAATAAATCTACTAAGACACCAACCCACTCTTGGAAACAGTGTTGTATTGTTTGAACAGAAAAATGTTGATGTCTTATTTTTGTTTTAATTTTATGATGATATATTGATGCCACCGCAGCGTGTCCTTGATGGATGAAATTCTTTCACCAGCTGCATCCTCTTTATTTCAAAGGAACTTGATCGATTTATTTGTTTTTCACAGCAAATTAAAAACACATTTGAATAGAGAGTTCTTGATATGCTGAGCAGTTTATAGTAAATTCTTTGTTCTCAATACATTAACAGTAAAATTAAGTGACAGTGCAGCAAATCAACGGGTGACCTGAAGTATGAGGACATGACCTTGATGTCTGGGGATGTTTTTCCTAGTCTGGGTCTCTTAGTTCCAATGAGGGGACATCTTAATATAAAGCATACACAGATCCCTGCAGCCAGGTTCAACATCTGGATTAAACCCCAAAACCAGAAGAGTGCAGGCTGTTAGAGCAGCGGGTTATTGCCCATGGTTTTGGGATCACATGTTCAGCCATCACGTGGGTTTATTATGCATGTGTCCACAGTTTAACACTGGCTTTGTGATAAATACCCCATTTTCACATTAGATTAAAAGGTTAAAAGTACAAGTCTTGCAAAGATGGAAAGAACATTTAGTTAGACACTGGGTGCACTAAATAAAAAGTGAATAGATATTCCTTCATTGTTATATTCAGACTTTTAATATGTTGTGGAATTTCACTCATTTGTTGTCAAAAATAAAACCTGAAGGAAAATAATGACTAAATGGTAGTTTATGGTGTTTTAAAAGAACAAATATATAGTAAAGTACATATAATTACACATATAAAATGAAGCTATTTGTTAAAAGAGTTCTGGCTTCTTAAAACTAGGTCATCCTGTTTTTTGTTTTATTTTGGGGTTATTTAGGACTGTTTGTCAGGAATTTTCTGCAGGAGTGCAGCTTCCCCATCTTCTGAATCTAATAAAATAAAGTATAAAAGTAACATCAGTCTTTCCAGTCAATCCCTAAAAAAAGATGTACATCTCTGTGGTGTAAGACCAGGAGGGGGATGCAGGGGCAGTATTTTTATGAGTAATGATGCTGACAGTGAAACAGTGAGTTGTGAGTGGTCAGACATATCCTTTAATCAGTATTGTGGGGTTGTTTTATGCATTTTCCAGAGGACGATTGCTGAGTCTGTATAAGATCTTTCCATGAACACACACATTTATGCATTAACACGAAGTAGCTGCACAGTACAGTCAGAGCTGGAGGGTTAAGTGCCTTGCTCAAAGGCTCTGTATCACAAGACTGTTAACCTCTTTGAACCTGATTTTTTAGTTTTAAATCCATCTAAACAGCTTCATGTGATTTTTGTCCTCTTTTTTGCTAAAACACACCATCAAAACCAGACTTTTTTTCATTTGTAAAACTTGGAGAAGGGCATTTGAGTTAGTAATACTTCCCACCTCAACACCTCTCACTTCTTATTGTACTAAAAATTGTTCTTTTTAGTCCACAACATATTTTGACAGAAGGAGTTACCAGTTTGTTACTCAACTTTACATAAACAAACACATGATAAGCTTATGAAATACAATGCATTGTTATACATCAAACCAGTGATACCCAAAAATAAGTGTCAAAGATCAAATAAAAGTTTTTTTTAAAAAAGAAGAAGAAGAATATAAACTTAGTTTCTTTTACTTTCCTCTTTATCATCTCACGACCCTTAGCTGGTGATGCTTTGCAAGGGCCAAACCTCTAGGCTGGCAACCACTGAACTAAACTATAGACTGTATGAATTAATGGATGTTCCAACCATGACTTCACCCTTTGGTTTGGGGATTCCTGTTCTGAGGCCCGGAGTGTGGGCTAACCCTTAACCCTTACACGGGCTGCTAGCTTGGTTAGCATGGTGCATTACAGTCTATGGTTAATTATGATAATACTGATGCATATTTTTGCAAATGCAAAACAGGCTTAAAACCATTAAAACAAATTGTTGTTACCAGAAAACCTAAATATCTTATCTGCTTAGAGGGTCTTTTAGTACAACCAAATACTGAACAGAATTTTTTTTAGATGACCAAAACAGTGCAATTATCTTTCATGAACTAAAAACACAATAAAATAGTAAGAGTTACGGCTACAGCCATCTCTGTAAATCTGGGGTTACGACTTGTTACGTTACCTAACCAACCTTGTCACTGTGTTAACCACTTCTCAACAGCCATTACTAAGCCTTAATTACATTTATTTAAACGGGTGAGTTTTATCAAAATTCTATCTCACACACACACACACACACACACACACACCAACCTTCATTTTCTAGCCCTGGTGGTTGCCTCTTGGATTAACCTGGCTAACTATTGATTAAGTGATTAAAACTAGCTCAACCTCGAGCAGCTACAGTAAGATAATGCTGCTCTAACATTAATACTACAGTATTAACAATCAAATAATGTCAGATATAATGTAATAATAATAATTTGTTTGTCACTTTTCTGCAAAACAAGTACTTTTCCTATTGATACCTTCATTACATTTAGCTGATAACACTCCAAACCCCATACTGATGCCCAAAATGCGGTGTTATCCATTCAAAACAAGAACATTTGTCTTAGTCCCCTAAAATATATAATTTTGGAGAATGTGGGACTGTGACACAATGTGAAGTTTTGAGTTATTCATTATTATTATTATTATTATTTAATATTATATATTATGCTTTTAATTTTTAAATTCCTGCCATAAAGAAACTAACCATGATAATCACTTTTCAATTGTTGTTTTCCCTCAAAAATGTTTGGGCCAACTGATGTCATATAATATAATAAAACAAATAAATCGGGCCTAATACTATTTGTTTCTAAATGAGCATGTGTTTTTAATGTGTACTTAATTTTGCTTAAAAAAAAGAAGTCATAATAACAACCATCTGTTTACAGTATTATGTAACAATGAGACACTTGTTTAAAAAAAATGTCCATAATATCCCTCCAATAAAAGCCATATTTGTCTAATTATCTTAGTGAATTTTGTTTTTATATGTCAGCTGAAATTTTATTGTTCCCAAAACAAAACCATCTCTCGTCCTGTAAATGTGCAGCAGAGAAATGCGGCTTTGTGGGGAAGTGAAAGTGTATCATCAACACTTTTAAAGTTCATATTTGTAACTGTACATGTATGAAGAGGATTGGTGCTGACATAGAGCACACAGTCATCACTATCCAGTTTACATAAAGGTTAAAGACACGCATACACCTGACCTCTGACCTCTTGCAGTGGTATTAAGAGCTGCTTGCCTGTCGGTCACTGTCGCCCCTAAAAATAGAGATTTGCATCTTAAGCAACACAAACATGTCTCACCAACACAGCTTGTTAGAAACCACACAATCTCTTTTTTTAATTTTCAAGGTGCAAAAGTAGTTTATTCTGCCACCAGATAATTACTATCATTAAATCTGTTTTCACAGTTTGACACTTGCTACCAGTAAAAACTACAAAGGCCAACTGCTGCCTTCAATCTTTAATGGAAGGGTATTTATCTGGCTGGATTGCTATGCACTTACTGTACACACATGATGAAGGCAAAATATTCTGAAAGCTGCCATTATTATTATATAGTAGTTACCATTATAAACAATCATATGAGGCTCTTATTTTGAAAGAGAAATACGCTTTGCAATATTAGTTGAAAGCACGAAACAAGAGACAGTGGTGATTATGGGACATGTAGTCCTAATGTGAGAAACCCAACCTGGTACCACAGTTTTTTTACATACATACACATACTCACTTTACTCTTTTTGGACGGATAGGGTAACTATTGGATTTAAAAAAACAAAAAACAAAACAAGTGTAAATGCATTCAAGAAGCATCAGTGTGTCATGGAAACACCTTCTCAATGTTTTCTGAACATCTCTTTTTAAAGATGGTGAAAAGTCAAGACACAACTGCACACAGATGATCAGAAATCTGGGACTTTGCCTCCATTTCACCAGCTGAGGGGAGGAGGGATCGCCTTTCAGAAAGACCCATTCATTAAACAACTAAATGTTTCCACTGACATCATCATCATCCATTTTGGAAGCACAAAGTGTAAAGTTAGAGGATCTCTGTGGCACGGCCATCTCGTTTGATCAGCGTCACTTGCCGGCTCAATCTGAAGCAGCTGTTGGCTCGTTGGCACGCTGTAGCGGGCTACCTTTGCCATACTTCCTCCTTTAACGTGTCGTCAGCATAACAACATCATTGTACAGGGGCCAAGGAGGCTTAAATTTAAGTACAATGAGCTCATTTCCCTGGCTGAGATGCCTGCTGTATGCACAGAGATCATAAATCATGACCACAACTGGACTGTGTGATATACTGCTCGGATAAACAGATAATACATATGTTGAGTGAAACTTTACTGCGTTATATATTGAACTCACACACTGTGGGAGCACGGAGTACACTGCACGTGTAAGTTAAGCTTTATAGACTTAAAAAGACTGCAAGAACTGATTTTTCAAAAGCAAAACAAGCTGTAACAACAAGACTGACACATTATCACCTTATAAAGTTCATATGGCAAAACAGTCACCTGTTTATACAAACAGCAGTCAGATATTCACTCTTTTTAGCTCTGTTTTTGGTCTCCACCAACTCCTGAGGGAAATGTCTGTTTCTTCAGCTGCTAAATGCTCCACTGTGTTCACTGGCTATCTATCTTTGTCTGTCTGCAGTGGCTTATTGGCTGAAATCAGCAGTGTGCTGCATCTGAAAAGCTAAGAGTGAACCAGGACGGTTCAGCTGTGGGACGGAAAACCAAAAGAAGTCTGAGGAGCATTTTTGGTTTGATGAGTAACTCTAACTGACGGCTGAGATATTCCAAGTAAAACAGCATTTTTCCAGCATTAAAGTTGAGCGCAAACCCTCATCTTTTTTGACTTGTTTTCTGAATCCTTATCAAGTGACTGTCATCGAAATCATGGTTTTAATAAAGTTCCTTATCATTTTATTTTTAAAAACACTGATGTGATGAGAGGCTGTAGCACATTACTGTGTGAGACTTTTAATTTCTTTCAGACATAGGAGCTACTTTCAGCACTAAAATGCACTGTAAATCAATTTCAGACCAAAAACAGAGGATTCAATACAGACTGACAGGCTCTTCATTTTTGTCTTAACTCTGGGCTTAATTCAGTCATAGGATGTTTTGTGAATATGACCCCAGAACTCCGCCGTTATTCAAACTGGCAGTAAGTGTCATCTTAATAAAACGATTTAATGTTTTTCTTTGTCACATAAGAGCGAGGGTGTAATCTCCACTGAGCAAGAGGAAACACTTTTACACATTTGATTTACTGGCTGAAATCTCAGTGTTCTCATACTGTCCGGCCCCGCAATCCAGATGCTCTGACATATATCATCATATAATCATATAATCATCTTGTTCACCTTCAAATATTACCTTACAGCCAGATCAAAATGCTTTAAGAGCACCAGGAAGCAGTATGTAAACTTCTGCCCCGGCTTCGACCCCTCAAGTGACTCCTACCATCTGATTGGTGGAGTTTGTGGAGGCAGCTTGAGTGGAAAATGTGCAGTCTTTACAGGACTAAAAAAAATGTCTGTATTTTAATTTACAGGCCAAAGTTAGTGATGGTGTACTTCAAATCACACCCTGGACAGCAACTTTTTGAAACATGAGGCTGCCTCTGGCATGAGGCTGCGGCCCATTAGGACCAAAACTGGACCAAAGCAGTTTCTTCCCTACTGCAGCTGGCCTCATCAACAAGGCCCGGGACCCTCACTGACACTGGCCCTCACACGCCTCACTGACACACAAATCAAACTCACAGAGTTACATTAATGTACTCCTTTATTTGCAGTTCTTGGGTTATTATTTCAGCACAATGCACATCGCAGTCTTTTTCTCGCTTGCACATCATGTAATCAACATTTTGCACATTCTATCTATGCTGTTATAAACAGTGTTCAGCTCTTCTCATTTTAGAACAGTAATCTTTAACATATTTATATTCACAAGTCTTGACTTTTGCGGTAGCCTACTCGTTTCTTTTCCTTTTCTCATACTATGTTTATTGGGATCCTAATGCGCCAAAACACCAAGCAAGGTCCTTGTATGTGAAAACTTGGCAAATAACTTGCAAATAACAGTGTAATACCTGATTGTGATCATAATCGTATCCTAAAAAGACCTCTAGAAGTCACAGAAAGAAAGAGGGCACTTTATTTGGTTAAAAAAAAAAAGAAAAGGCATATACATTATTATTTGTCATTTTATAGTAGGTGTCTATCGATGAAATTCATTTCATTAATCATACATCAAATAATGTAGCATTTCTAAGTATTTTATTAGAGTGTAAATATTATGGAGATTTAGTTTTAGTATTTAGTTTGGATACTGAGCATTTAAAAACCAAAACAAACCTCCTCTTCAATGTTTATTGTGTCTGTCCATATTGGTGAAACAGCGCCCCTGTGGTTCGTAATTGACTGTAGTGGTGGGACGTGGTATTGCACTCCTACAGTGAAGGTAATCACGTTGAGGCTACCTGAAGAGGAGAACAGGTGAAACTGATATTCTTTGATTACAAAATACTTTCAAAGTATTAGATATGGTCACTTCACGTTATATCGAAACGGTAAACTTTGAAAAACAACTGTGAAGTAAAGTGAGTCGCATTTTGCAACAAACTGCACCAAGCTAGTGAAAAAATTCTGATGGAATAGCTAGTTTTCGATTGTTGATAATAACTGGTATTGTCGTTTAGATAACTGCAGCTTGTTTAGCTAGCAGCGGAAGCCGGATGGAAAAAAAATGATAGTCGCAGCAAGCAAGTGAACAATGGGACATTTGGACCATTTCACCTCCAGCAAACAGACTTCAGCAAATCAGGACCAGGCATAAAACCTAAAGCTTTAAGTTATGGTGGTCTGAAAAAATGACATCACATTTCACATGCTTTTAAATGTGATTCTGATTAATAATATAGTGAACTGTGCGCTACCTGTGATTTTATAGAAGGCTGCATTTAGAGCAAGCATGGATACATGGACCAGAAAACAGAATTATTTTTATCTCTTCAGCGAGAGCAACAACAGCCTTGCAAATAAAGAAAAACAATATTCTTACTCAAATTTTCTGCATCACTGATGTACTGTAGGTTCCTGTGTAAAAGAAACAAAAAACGATATGATGTATATAGTAAGTGCAACAGTAATTGCACAACTTTTTTAGGAGGCATGTATGTGATATTACAGTCATAGAAATGGAATGAATGTCATTCTATATGGTTATGGCTCACAAAGTTGGATAAAGTGCTTTTATAATGTGTTTCCTCAGCTCACAATTTGTATTGCTCATGTATTAAATATTGACTATAGTTTAATGCCACTCAAAAGGTGCTTACTACGACGATTACTATGACGATCTAGCTAGGTTAAAAGAGAGCCACATTCATAGGATGGAAAAGTCTGGCTTTAAGCTCAACATACCTTGCTGAGCCACTAATCTTGCTTCATGGTACACCCCTCCATTGTGGTGTTGCTGCTGTCTACACAAACAGTAATCAGAGACAGGAGCTTAATTGAATCAATTTGAAATTTTCCAGTTTTGTATTTCTGCTTTGGCAGGTCACTTGTTGACTATGTGGAACTTTTAGTTGTTTGAAGTCTCTGCAGAAGGCCTGGTTGAGGATTGTGATGCATTTTCATCCTTGCTTTGTTTTTAAGCAGGCCTGCATGATATGATTTTAATGAACAACCAGAGCCCTTAAGACCTTGGAGGCTATTTTTGGCATAAATGGCAAAAAAAGTTTTGTTTTGTCTGATCAGCAGTCCAAAAATCCAGAGATGCTCAGTAGCAATCAACTAAATGACTCATTGTTTGAGAACTAGTGTTTCTTATAATTGTCATTTATACAGGGGGAGTAACTCATGTATTTAATACATCAAATGATATTTAGTGATGTGAATATGGTGGGGATGTGGTCATAGATATCTGTAGCCTGAGAGTAATAACCAAACGCCACACGAATCCTTTTTATTTTATACAAACCCAACTTGAGCACGATGCAGTTATGGCACAGAAACACCAAGTTTGTCACTGTAACGCTATTGTTGTCACCATGGTTACAGCTTGCATGTAGGGCCTAATAATTAGATAATTGGAATCATGGAGGAAGAAGATAATCATCCACCATGGATGGCTTCAGAGCCATCCATGGTGGATGAAAATAGCCTTTGTGTTGCATTCATGTGTTGTCACATAACAAGCCCAGCACTAAACATGAAATAGCCCAACACAGACAGTAGGTTTATCATTTTTAGGCCAAACCCAACCCAAAAATCATTTTTAAATATTTAACCTTCAAAGGACAGCCATATGAACTGACATGAGTGAATACAGTATGTGCTGTCACGGCAGATATAAGCTAACAGGACTGTCTGTAGTAATATCCTACTTATTTGTGAATTTGGGTGTATTTTATGAACCTTAAAGTACCAGGTTATTGTCTACCAGCAGTCCCCAGTGTCACTATCTGCTATGTAAAGATAAAGTGGAGTAATGGTGCCCTGCGCAAAGAAGGAAGCTAGGCTACCTCTGTGTTGTAATCTGAGTTTCTTTGTGGTTTGTTGTGGTATGCCAGTCCTAGCGCATACAGTATACTAACATGCTAATATTGGGACGGCATTGTTGCAGGAAGAAATTAACACCATTAGTGACACCATTAGCTCTGTCAACACTGTTGCCATATTTAGCATGGTTTATGAGGTTAGCATGGTGCTAGCTGCTGGCTCAGCTACCTCCATGTATGTAGAAATCAGCTGATGTTGGTGAATTACTTAAGTAAATTTCATCAGTCTGGCTTCAGAGGAGAGTTTAGTTTCCCACAATGGACTAAATACTGTTTGAAAGACTGTTGATCCTGACTAGAAGACAGTGCTTGGAGAAAAACTTATAGACTCACATAGTGGATACTGGCATTACATTTCTGTACTGTCCCTTTAAATCTAGCCTCATTGTATCATGTCAAAGAGTCTTGCTGGTTTATTTTAAACTGAGTGAAATTTTTCTCTCACTGCTGCTTTTCAGTGGTGCAGCCACACTTCAGTTTATGTCTCCATAACAGCTAGAGAAAGGATTAAGTCAACCACAGCAAAGTATTTCACGGTCAATTAAACCACTTTTCTGCAATTGTCACTTCACCTAACACTGGGCATTGTGGTAAACTCCACCCAACTTGGTCCTCCTACTGCAGAAAGCAAATAAATGACTTCTTGAATCAGAGTTGGACATGAGCTGAGGGCTCACATATTTACAGTGCATACATGCACATGCATTTGGCTGAAGTCCTTTTTGGGTGGAGTGAAAGTTAATCTTTTTGCTGCCCATTTTGACCAATAAAAATCACAAATGCAGCATGTAACTAGTAAAACGGCATGCAGCCTCACAAATGTCACCCTGAGACCAATGTTTATAAAAGGCCGAACAGGATGTTCACACATCGTCTACTTTAACAGTAATAGTTTCTGAAGGACGATAATCACATAATGGACCAAAGTCAGGAATTCAAAGTGAGGTCAGTTTACTGCTCTTATTCTTGTGTTTGGCAATAAAAGATTGAAGGTCCTTGCCTGTTCATCAGGAAGAGGAACAGCAAAATTTGTTTGCACAGGTGGTGCTAAAAGCTTGCTGTTGTAGTGACAGACTGAACTGACTGCATTGCACTTATTTTTAGGGTCAGGTCTAGTTTAGGGGGTCGAGACTTGAATTGCAGATTTGTTTGGCAATTCAAATTAGTCAAGTGTTGTTCTCAGTGACAGCTGTTTGTGCAGGTCAGAGAAGCAAGCACTCAATCAGTGTACAAATTAGGGCTAGGCACGATTTTATCACACTAAAAATTTGGATGTCAGTCAAAAGTCTGATCATTTCTTCCAAGTTTAAAGGTTAATTTTTTCTCCTGAGTGAAAGAAACCAGACAATTAATTGTAGTTTATTGGCATAACATGATAAAGATTTGCCAAACAGCAGAACATTTTACAAATTTGAGGTAGATTAACAACAGACTAAAGATGATATCTATAAACAGTAAATGAAGAAATCTTATTTCTGGTCAGGAGCATGTAAGACTCTTTGTGCAGAGGGTTTAAAACACTGTGTCAGTGTTTTAGCTGATTATGGAAACAATTAATAGACAAAACAAGAATCTGAAAGGTGGTCAGTATTTTCTGTCCAAGTTTAACACCCACAGTGTTACCAACCCAATGTTACTGAACGCATTAGTTCATCATCTTCTTTCACCAGCACTACTACTACTTCTCCTCCTCGTTCGTCTGGTTACTAGTGGGTGGCATCTGGTGTTTAAGCTGCCTTCCAGCCCCCATCCACAGGTGGATGGGTAAATTAATCATATCAAGGGTTTATCAAACATTTATTATGTCTATGTCGAGGAAAATTTGGTTGGTAATTATCGTTATTGTTTCATCATCAAAAGTTTTTAAGATTTCATGTTGTGCCCATGTCAAGTTTACCTGATAGTACAGGCCGAACCCCCCCTCCTTGACTGAGGCCATCATGACAGTAACAGATCACAAAGGAAGCTCAAATTATAAGAAAAAAAAGCTTGATCTTGTTGATGTTCCTTCCACCATGATACTCAAACTGCAGTTCTCACCATAAATATGAGCACCCAGATAAGAGAAACCACTTCACGTCAGCCTCCTAGCTGTAAGTGAAAGAATGAGGTATGGGAAGCAGTTCCCACTTTGTTTAAAGAAATTTGTCAACTAACAATGGGGGAAGGAAAGGAAAGGTGGCATTATCTTGTGAAGCCTGGACTTCAAGGTCAGTGGATTCATAAGTGACCATAACAGCACATTATCTCACAAAGAACTGGTGACTGTTGTCTTACATTCTCCAAATCAGAGAAGTACACAAAAGTCACGCCAGAGCAAACATCGCAGACCACAAGAATCTGGGACTGTGGTTGTAACAGACAATGCTTCTAACATGGGTGTTGCCATTGAGTTAGCGGGACATCTGCATGTCAAGTGTTTCATTCACTCGCTTAATTTGACCCTGCAGAGGGCGTTACATCTGCCAACAGTTAGGTTTGTCAGGTGTATGCAGCCTTTCTGACAGGTTTTATGACAGTGTCGGTCAGTCTGTCTGCTTTGCATCACATTTTGCTGCAATAAAAATGATTAAAGTCACATGAAGAGAGTAAGAACTTTATCTCACGAGTTAAAATTGATGTTGACAAAGGTTTTCTATGGGGAAATAATCTGCAGTTGGTAAAAAGGTAATAAATCACAATATATCGCTGTATATTGTATTGCAATACTCAGCATATTGTAATGATATTGTATCATGATAATATCATATTGTGAGTCTTCTGCCAATCAATGCAGCAACACGATAAAGGTGACAAATTAAGGTACAATCTTAATTAGTTAATTACAGTTAGTGTAAATGCAGAGCTACTGCAGCAGTGGTAGGGAAGGAGTGTGTGAACACTCCCATGTTTCCTCCCATTTTCTAATGTGGCTTGAATATACAGCATTGCTGCCTTTGAACTGAACTTGTTGAGTTGCATTTTTGGGAAATCCAGTACAAATATGTTGTATTCAAGTGGCATGGTAGGAGCAAAAAAACAGGATAGCAACTGAAGTGTTTAGTAAAAATTGTTTAAAAAGTACTGACATTTTTTCCCTCTAAACTACGAGCTTTTCTTTTACAAAGCTGTGTTTACCACATGCGTGGGTCATCGAAATGGGCTCCTCTGGTAACGCTAAACCACTTTGAAGCAACATATGACTCAGTGGGTTGCTGTGGGCCTTCTGGGAAATGTAGGAATTAACTAAATGAAACATCAGACAAGTTGATTGAACATATTTACAAGCACTGCAGTACAAATGTGTTTGTGGTTTGTTCATTTGTCTCTATTTGTCTAAACCAGACATGTTATTATGTGTCTTTGTATATGTGTGTGTGTTTAGTATCACACAGGTGTTCACGCAGTGTTTGAATGAGTCCATATCAACACAGGTCATGTGAGCCAGCTCTCAGAGCCAACGCTCCACACATGGTGCAGAGTGAACATGTTTATCTGCCGTGTAAATAAAAGCAGGGCAGAATTTACTTCGGCAGTGTGAACATGCTGATCTGATAAGTCAGACCATGTGTGTCCAGAAAGTCACACCAGGTACAGTACAGGAAATGTGAAGCAATGGAAGTCTGTGAGGATGTGGGGGAAATGTAATCCTCTTAATTTACAATATACTAAATATAAAAACTAATAAATCTGCAGCATAAATGTGGGGTCACAGAGTTCAGACTTTAAATGAGTGTTAGTGGTAAATTAGCGGTATCAATTATTCAATTGGTTTACTCTCAAGAATATTTTTGATTGACTATGCTTGTTGGTCTATCCACCTTATTCCTAGCCCCATAATCCCTTGTGTGAATTATGTGCACACGCTCCAGTGTTGAACCGAAACCAGCGATTTCCAATGGTAACAGTTTGTTTACAGTACTCTGTTCTTCTTTCCAAGAGCATCTGAGAAATAAAACATGGAACACACCACCTGTTATAGCTCAAACGGGATTATGTGACCATACCTCTGAAATCTCTGACAGCCATCTCAAAGCACAGTTTTTTTCCCCTTTCAACCGAGCATGCTAGCAGTTAGCTCGCCTTGCTCCATTAAAATATTAACTTAAACATGTCCTGAGCTAGCTTAAGGTAAACGTCTGCTCCTTCTAAAGATGATTTATGATTTATGATGACTTATTAAGAGGTACTAACACATAATTCAGTGTTAACTGTAGCTCCATGTAAAATGAATAATTGTGATGTTTCCCAGCTAATCCTCTGCTCATCTGCAATAACGACACAGATTACACGTTTTTTTGAATGTCGGATTTATTAAAAACAGAGTGAAACATGAAGCTGAATTTAGCAGCAGACTTCAGTAAAAGTAATATAAAGTAGGAGTAAAATAAATAACTTTTGGCATTCATTTAATGACTAAATACATATTTCAAGGTATGTTGCTGAGTTTATTTTATATTTTACTTTTTCTATTTTACTTCACTATGAAGTCAGACTGACAGTGATACTGTGAGTGACGGACCTGTCAGTCTATGTGTCATTCTCTTCTGCAAATTCTGATTTAATACTCTCTCTGTCTCGTGAAACTCTTGTGGTTTTATTTCTAATATCAATGGTACCTTTGGCAACAGGAACAATCCCTTTTTGTTCTGGTTACATGTTCAACACACAGTTGCTGAAGAC
>JAPZEB010000010.1:26492191-26514508 GCA_029783705.1 Chaetodon striatus | reverse complement strand
AGTAGTAGCAGTAGTTGTCTAAGAGTCTGTGTAGAACCAAGATGAAAGACTCACAAGTACACAGGTGTAAATTTTCAGTAGTTTTATTGAAAAATGCCTCTTCTGTTTTCAGAAATAAATAAGAAAATAAGGCTGTGGAATTCACAATCTGCAGTTCAAACATGAAGCAGCAACACCACTTCCATAGTCTTGCACGCAGGTTTTGACTGCATTCGATACTGAGAAAATGACAAGAATGACAACAACTATATTCTGGTTAAAACAAAATGAAATGTAACAAAAACATGTACTAAATATACACCACAGACATGCAATTCCACCTTTTGTTAAAATTAGCTGTGACGGAATAAAAGAAAACTGATAAATATTAAGTCTAGAGATACAAAATGAAAGCTGTGTTTAACTGCCATAATGAAACTGAACCTCCGTTAGTAGACGACAACGAACAAGGATTATATTTAAAGTACTGGATGAACTGTGAACCAACATTT
The DNA here is from genome assembly GCA_029783705.1 of Chaetodon striatus. NCBI lineage: Eukaryota > Metazoa > Chordata > Actinopteri > Chaetodontiformes > Chaetodontidae > Chaetodon > Chaetodon striatus. Next base: position 26,514,017 of record JAPZEB010000010.1, on the reverse strand, counting down.
TCTGTCTTTTTCTTTAGCTTTGTTACAATGAGTGCACTGTTCAACACTGCTAGGTAATATAAACTGGATGCAAATATGTTACAAGCAAAAGACACAAGTGGAAAAAGAAAACTCACAGGTTTTTTTTTTTATGGATTCTAAACGTTTTTTGTCTTCCATTTTTTTAAAGTCGTGCCCAGACTCCATCCCTCCATCAAACCATTACCTGCCACAAAAATGAATATTCACATACGTTTAAAGGCATTTAAAGGTATTTTCCAATAAAGTCGAGGTGTCAAACCCCATTTTGTTTGCGTGTATAATGTGCATAAATCATCAAACACAGGTTGAACAAGAAAAAAAAATAAAGAAAGAAAGTACATGGCTTGTCTTATGATGTTAGCCTGTTGGATGCCTTTCTTGATAGTGATCTCTTTCGACGTCGGTTTAGCGACAGCTCGTCCTCCTCGGGTTCTGGGACTACTCGGGTGTTGGGTTCAGGTGGAAATTGGCCTGCTCGGAGATAGCGTTTGGGCCAATAGAGCATGAGTTTCTCAGTTTGTCTCAACATGCACAAAAAGAATGTGTTAAAAATGTTTTTCCAACATACTCCTCAAAGCACTGATGCAGATGGTTAGTAAACAGCAGGGGTGTGTCCACAGTATATTTAGGGATGTTTGGGGAGTGTCTGGTGTTATACAGCAGGTGTTACAGTACCGTTTGTTTGCATTTATCTCTTGCTACTTCATGAATATCTACTTAAACAGGAAAAAACTATACGTATGGACCAGCATTAACAACATCAGATCAGCTCAGTTCACTCGTTTCAAATCGGAGGAACTAGGAAGTTCATTTTGTTTCTATGTATCTGAACCTATGTCTACATTTAACCAGCATGCTGTTGCACCAACTATGTTTAATTTCAAACTAGTCAATCAAAAGAAACTTTATCAGCAACAATCCTGATAATTATTTGTTTAAGTGCTATTTTTAACATTGTCTGGCTTCTTTTTCTCAATTGTCAATTTGCAACTTTTCTTTTTCAGTCATACATATTATCATGACTGCAACAGTAAATCCATTAGATTTAATTTTAAAAAAGTTTGTTTTGTTTTTTTTTCATGTAAACTAACCACATACCTATAAGCTGTGTTTTCACGTAAACAAACCACATACTTGGGGCAATCTCTCTCCAGCCAGTGCCTTCAACACGAGCAACAGGAATAAATGGAATCAGGACATCAGACCAAAGTTGAGCCAAAAACAGTGTGCTGCACGGTGTCACTCGTTGCCAGGCAGGACGTTCCAACAGAGATCAGTGCAGTCTAACTTATTTTGTCACCAATGCTCACTTGTATGGCATTTGTTTGGGACACAATGTTACCTTATGGCTTTTGGAATACTGAATGCCATTAGAGACATTTAAAGTAAATAATTAGCCAATTTCTTTACAACATAAATGAGCAATATCTGATCAAATATACAGAAGTTCATTCTCAGTGCATGGCTGCATCCCCAGTGCGCACTTATTTAATTTGACTTTTTTTTTATTGCAGTGGCCTTGCCTATACTTCCTCTTGATGTAGCGTACATTTTCTTTTTATTGTGTGCAAGTTGTTAAAAGGGCAATGTACAAAAAGACACAGTAATAATCAACAGATAATTAAATTATCAAAGTAGTTGCTAGTTGCAGTTCTACATTTTACAGACCTAAATCTCACATCAGTTTATTCACCTCAGATGGGATTTGTTGGTGGTTGATGTTTAGTTTAGGAGTCTGTTGTACGTTTCTTCCTTCCTGTCACTGTCCTGTCTTGTCTTTCTGATAACTCTGCTCGCTACTTTTTGTGTGTAAACCTGACTCAATACATGGCAGCAGTTATAGGTGCAACAGACTGCAGGTTATTATGATAACTAACACGTTATACAGTACAGTCATACAGTACAAGTCAGCATAGATTTCACACTATGTTAGCACACTGTTTAAGGAGTGCATTTAATCTTTGGCCAACATACTACCAAATTCATAACCGCTGATTAACCAGTCCACTGTGTGATTTCGGGGGAGGAGGTCAGGTGGACACGCCCCTGCTAAACATCTCAGTGCTTGCATGTGTTCCCTGTTCATTGATGTTAGAAGTTCAGGTGTTAGTCACTCAAAAATGTAACCAATGCACTAAATACAACACTTTCTACATAGAAATCAAGTTCTTCTTCCACCAGCCTGGAGGAACTTCTTTAGGATTGTTAGTATTTAATACCATACAGTATAGCTGGTTTGGGTGAAAAAAGGTGAAACAAAACAAAATAAAATAAAATAAAGTAAACATGGTGTGGCAAGTCTAAACCTCTGGGGTCACGTGTGCAGAAGTGATTCAGTTTGGCCCTGAGCAGTTTAAAAAAGCTACAAACACATGGGCAGGAAAAAAAAAATCATGAATAAAAGAGGCTTTTTTTGTTGGCATTCAGCAAGAGGCAGGTTGTTGATTTGCAATGCACAAGCTTTAAAACTACAGATGTTAAAAACTAAATTTAGTGGACTTGATTCAAACATCATTTACAAGGCACAAATTAGTTTATTTACATGTCACCTGGAAAGAAATGCTGTTAAGAGTTGCTGCTGCTGTTGGTGCTGGTGATGCTGCACAGGTCTCCACCTTTGTTAGTATTTGATTGGGTTGTTTGTTGTTGTTGTTTGGTGCATGCTCCTCCACTGAACACAACGTTTCTTTGTTTGGTCTTTGGCTTCAAGATGCAAACAGGCCACTAAACAGGTCGATGCCATCACCGCTGCTGCTGGTGGTGTTTTGTTCTACTGGCTGTGAGTCGTTGTTAGTTTCCCTCTTTGTTGTTGTGTTGTTTTTTCAGCATAGTTTGTTAATGGTTTCCTTCGGCCGTTATCCTTTTAAACAGCTCTAGAGCGCGTGAGCAAGTGTTTCAGTTATGGGACTTTGAGTTTTGTTTTTTCAGGAAGTCAGTGAAAGCAGCACAGGCGGCATAGAAAATCTAAGAACCTGGAACAGGCCAAAGAGGATGGTTGGTGTCAGTTAGGTCAAAGCAGGGAAGACAGCGAATAAATCACTTTCTGAGTTTCTGTAATGATTAGTGACTTTTCACACATGCATTAACTCTAATGAAGAAGCACTCCAACATACTGAGAGATCCTTGTTTGCTGTGCTGAGGAATGTGGTAAAGTCCTTGGACTTAGATCTCACTCAGAGACATGTTCACTGATTTGGAGCTTTAGAGACCAAAATAAGGCTGCGTCAAAACTGATTGCTGTTCTGATCTACAAACTAACCAATCTGAATACGACATATAATGACAGTATACTGGGTAGCAGAGAATAGACTGAAATGTACGTACTTTAAAATTACACTTAGTTACTTTCCACCACAGCTTGACACCAATGTTATAGGTGCCCACAGACATATACACACATACATATCACAGCAGTATGTGCTGTGTATGTCCATAGTCCTCACGTGACATGCATTGAACCTGTGAGATCATTGTTATCCTACAGTTTTTAAGGGCCCTTAACTAGAGTCAGATGAAACAACGGCAACCAGTCTTGTATATTTGTGTCCTTACAGAGAGGGATATTCCATGTTTAGCCTAGATAAGCACACTGGAAGCAGGTGGAAACTGCTAGCATAGCTCCATCCGGGGCGAAGTGTACATGTTGTATCTGGTTTATTAAAATGGTTCAAAAATAAAAGTAAATGTTTTTTTTAATCCTGAGATTTGGTAATAAGACCTAAATGACACCCAAATAGACAGAGTTATCACAACAAAATCAGCTGTTCAATAACTTTATCTATATGGGACCATTCAAATCAGGATCTTATAAAGATTCTACAAACACATTTTGGTTGATACCAAAGATACCAGACACAGATAGCTTGTTGCAAGATGTACTTTTTCTCCAGTGCTACAGTAGCGGTTTCCCCCTGCTTGCATTCTCTGTGCTAAGCTAGGCTAAACATGTCCTGGACCCATGTTCTCATTTGACTCACAGACAGAAAATAAGTGTCTCTCTTTTAAAATGTTGGAGTGCTCCTGTACAGTTTCATCCCAAATAAAAAATCCCCCAGCTGATTGAAATTTTAAGCAATGATTAGCAACATGTTATTTTATAATATCATGCTGATGTGTCCCATGCAGTTACTGATACGTACCATATCCCTGCCCGTTGTAGGGAATACCAACACACATAGAAGAGTCGCAGATCCCAGGAGGTCCAGGAGGCCCACGGACTCCGGCATATCCTTGACGTCCAGGGGGACCGCGAGGTCCGGCAGAGCCTGTAGGGCCTGGAGATCCTGTCCTGCTTTCTCCTGGTGGGCCTAGTAAGATAAGAAATTCACACAGGTCTTTGTTAAACAGGAACAAAAATAATGCTTTTTACACATTTTTATAACCATTTATTTGCTACATGCTGTGCTAAATGTTCTCAGCGGTGTATTATGACATCATGCTATTTTTCTTTCTTTGACTGTCCCGAATAATGCTGCAGTTTGAAAGGCAAAAACCAAAATCTAATTTATCTCAAAGCAGGTTTTTGGTTCAGTAGCATTTTATCAAATCTTTGACGTGTTGTCTTTTTTGTGACATTTTTATTACTGAGTGCCACGACGAGCACATGATTGAGGGTGGCACAGGAACTGTGCTCGCATTAAACGAAACATCTTTTCCATCTCAGTTCCGCATTAAACTGCAGAGTTGTCCACTGAAATCACTGACCTTAACTAACAGCATTGGCACTGATGACAGAGCGTAATTCCTGTAACATTCAGAAGGTACTACAAGTTGCTATGCAACCAGTAGCTTTCTGAAAGTTGTCATTTCTAACCTGATCGATAGATAAGTGAAGCAGTTTGATGCACTAGCTGAGTAGTGTATTAAATGAAAGCTATTGGAAGTTAAAGGATTGAAATGGACCGTGGATGATTAAAATATGATGTAGTGTTTCATGTCACGTTCAGGGGCTGTACAGAATGTTGGTGAGGGCTGCTGTTGGCCCAAGAGCTGCACTTTAAGAAACCATGCTCCAAGTTTTTCTCCCCCATGTTAATAAAGGACAGTAAACAGTTAATAATAAGTTGTTATTTCCAAGATTACTTCAAATGTTGTTATATTCTTGTAAAACTACCCAAAGCTAACACCCCAGTGATGTTTTATGATCCCTGAACCAAACAGATAATTATGACCCAGTGTCATCATGCTCAAATTTGAGCTGGAAACACAGTAACTTTTGAAAATTGTTGCAACTGTTGCTGACAGTCTCGGGCACAGCATTTGAAAGGCAGAAATAAAAAAACCAAACTATGAGAGGGAAAAAAAGTAATGTGCTGATCCTTTTTCCCTCTCTGCGTTATGTCTAGACACGGACAAAGCCGGCTTGGAAAGTTTCCCTGATGGCCCCTCTCCTCGTCGTCCTCCGCATGTGTTGTGAATGAATGACTCAATGCTGTCAACTTCCTCTTTTTCCAGGACCTTTCACTCTCTGCTCCACTTCTGCTCACACTGTTTCCACAACTTGACCTTGTTTGCTTCAGACTGGATTGTGGGTGCTGGATTACAGCGGGACTGGATGGATGTGTGATTAGTGGAGCTGCTCTCAGGCTCCGGGCAGGATGACATCATGATTTTGTGGTTGCTGTTAGAGCTGATTTTTGCAGGACGACCTGCAGCTTCAGAGTTTTGTGTCCTTAAAGTGTTTGTCTGACGATGTTGGTTTATATTCTGGCAAATTTTAATGTGTACATTTATATCTAAATTCTAGTATTGGCACTTACGGGTGCTGTCAGACTCTGAGTGGTGGTTTGATTCTCTGGTTTGGGCCAATAATCAGTGTTTGTGATATTCATCACGAAACTTATATTAACCATGTCACTTTGCTGCCCATTTCCTCAGTTCTATACTTTTTCAATTCTTTTTTAAGCAAACCTCTTCAAATCTTCTCTGGTTTTAGCTTCTCAAATATGTTAGGGATGCACTTATTTTGACATCCTGGGCTGAAACCCAAGTTTAAAATAACTATTTGGCCAACAGCTGATACCAGTGTTTTCATGTGGTTTATCCTGTGCCAGGGAAACAAAGAAAACTACACTGTGAAGAAAAACTGATCTGTTTTAAAGTAGATAAGCCCCCCATTACACTACTTTTGAATAAGCACAAACTGAATCATACAAATTTATGAAACAACCTTCAATTGAACCTTTCACATGAAAAAAATCTTTAAAAGACTTTTTACTTTATATAAAGATATCATAATTTCCTCTCTAATATCTAGTTTATATTGCTGTAAGAACAACGTTTACCCACTTCTACTGCTCATTTTTACTGAATAGAACTTGAACGCATCATAATGTAACTCAGTGCCAACCAGAAAAACAACAAGGTGCGTGCCATGATGTGACAATAGTGAGTTTCATCCAGAACGGAAAGATCTACGCTTTTCCCTAACACATTTTCTATTGTCAGCAGAATGACACAGCTCAGTGAGATCACAAAGCCCATTTGCCAAACAGTCTTTGTGTTCTTTAGGTACCTGCTCATTAATTTAAGTTTGTGACCATTAGTCATGAGCCCTGCTCTGTGGCCTGCGCAAAATTGATGTGACACAACAGAAATACATCGGTCACTGCCATTGATACAGGTTGTCTTTACTGAAGACAGACTGATGGCAGTTACCAAGGCCGATATTAACAAAACCGATGTTCAGCTGACAAATCGTTGTATCCCTAACTGCTTTTCATATCATGTCATTTTAAACTGAATCTTTGGGTTTTAACTTGTTAGTTGGTTGATTAATCGACATAGAATTTCAGATTCTGTGGTTGCACCATTGGAAACACGTGTTTTAGCCTGTTACCTACAAATACTTTGTTACCACTGAACAGTTTCTAAATTTGATGTCCAAAAGGCTGCTCATTCCAGGTCCCTATCAGTCACCCTTAACAATTGGTTTACATCATTTTAAATTAAAAGTTATTGTTGTGTGCAGTTGTGAGAAGGATCTGTTTCAGAGACTTTCACTGTTGGTGCATTCAGGAACAACTCTGACATCTGAGACGTCAGCCAAACCTTCACCAGAGAGGACTAAAATTATATGATCTCTTTTCTCATAATCCATTGCTGGCAGTTGGTTGTCTTTAGGGTCTGCACTGTAGCAAGTCTTTTATAAAATATAAAATAAGCTGTAAAAAAAAAAAAATACCTGTGAGCCTTAATATTATTGTTTCTTACACTGTCTGCAGTGGATTATAAGTGCTGTTAAATTTAGCTGTTTGCTTCTTAAACTGCATATTACCCTCTTTTTGGAGTGAAATCAAATATAACGTCAGCTTTTGCACCAGGCAGTGTGAGCCAAGCAGAGTGTCAGTGACGAATAGATTAACAAATAGGGACATACCAGCAGGTCCTCTTGGTCCTTTCTGTCCGACTCCTGGCGTGCCTCGTTCACCTTTCTCTCCGGGAGAACCTGAAGGAAACACACAGGTAGAGGGGTCACGGTATACCTGTTAAAGTTACTGATAATTATTGAGGATTTGGCTCTGATGGAAAACACAACACTGGGACAGAATCAAACTATTAAATAACATAACAATGTTGAGACACGCCAGTAAGTGCATTGTGTTTAAAGCCTGTTTTCCACCAGCCAAAATAAGCATGCCAATTGACATCATTCCAGTCCAGGTTTGTTTCTTTAGCTCCTCACGATGATAACTGTGTTGAAGTACAGTCTTTCCTTGTTTTAGATGGTGTCGTACCTCTCTCTCCCTGCTGGCCAGGTAAACCTGGAGTCCCGGGGAAACCGTTTCTCCCTGCCGAGCCAGGCTCTCCGCGGGGTCCCTGCCTGCCACTGGGTCCGGGAGGCCCTGGAGGGCCGGGGTTATTGCTTCGGTACATGCCATTGGGGATCTGGTTCAGTAGGTTGCTGACACGAGACATTTGTGCTGCAAAAACAGAGGAGAAAAGGGAACATAACAATGAGTGGCAGACTCACTCTACCATGAAAGACTGTTAAGAGTCTGGCTGATTCATGGTGCCACAAGCATTTCCAAACTTACAGCTTACTAGCTGCTCGCAAACTTGTCTGGCAATGGATCGCATCATGTTCTGAGGAGCAAAGTCGCCCTGGGGACAAAGAGGGAGGAGTAAAGATGAAGCATTTCATAGCAAATTTATGTTGTAACAAGATGTTGCCTGAGGTTTATTAGAAAATTGTTTCCTTTACTCTAAAATGTGACTTGTTTTCCTGATGTCTGTTTCCTTCCCTTCAATCACTTCTGCAGTACATTTACATTATTTAGATTTCCTGATTGCTTTCTGTATCAATACATTTACAGTTTTTGTTAAACAGTGTCTTGTATCTCTGGACCTGCTTGTGTATTTAAACCTTAAGGAACTACAAGTGTGAACTATGTTTCCCATGAGTACTTGCAAAAAGGTGCAGGTATTCCTGAAACATGGGAAACTGCAAGGGAAACAACTGAAACTGTCTTGCCACATTGGCAATATCTTCTCTTGAAAGATATTTATCTCTTTAAATTACTTGTGAGCAGGATGTTTTGTTGCAGTGAAGCATCTTCTTCAAAACTCACTTTAGAATCAAACTTCTCATATGAAATGTTTGAGCTTCTAAAGATGTTCAAAATAAATTTCAGATTTACTCACTCTCTCTCCTTTGTCTCCCTTTGGACCGATAGCGCCCTTAAAAAAAAAAAAACACAACAGAAATTCAGAAGGATTTAGTCATAAAACAACTTAAACTGGCTTGTGGCACAAAGCCAACACGACAACAAGGACACTTACAGGACTGCCGGTGTTTCCGGGGTTTCCTGGTTTTCCTGCAGTACCTGGTGCTCCAGGAGATCCTGGAGGTCCCTGCAAGGAAACACAGAGAAGAATCACTGAGTTAGAAGACAAAAACCAAAGTTTGGTTATAGCTGTTGTCACATTAACCAATGAGAAAGCTTTTAGCTTTTTAGCTAACATCACTAAGAGCATGGAGTCCTTGTAGATCTTGACAGTCATCTATTTTGATATTTAAAAAAAAAAGTTAATCTTGAATTCAGACACCCTTACCATCCTGTTCAATCTGGGTGGAGAAAATACATGAGTCATATTTTATCCTCTCTAAATGCTGACGCCAGTTTGTCCTTGAGCAAGGCACATAAATGCTTAATTGCTTCAGCTGGGTTTACATGCCTGGCTGCCAGGTTATACATGTGTCAAACCATATAAACTCTTACCATGGGCCCTGCGGGGCCTCTTGGTCCTGCTGGTCCTTCCTTTCCTTGAGGGCCCTGGAAATACAAGATCAAGACTGAGAACCTGAACCAATACTCTTCATGTTGAAAGGATTCAGAGAGCATGGTTGCCATTAAAACCAGCCCGTCTGTACTCACTCTGACTCCAGCTGGTCCGATCGGGCCAACAGCACCGGGAGGACCAGGTGAACCCTGGAAACACACAAGAAAACAAATTTAAAGCTTCCAGAGGTCACCTTTGCTCCGACCGGACATTTAAACCGTTGTGATTCAGCGCAGGATTTCTGCGTGTCAAACAGTAAAACTCCTCTTTTTGCGCTCATTTGCTCGGAAACTGTGCTCACTACTTTTATTACCAATCCTCTCTGGTCTTTGATGCCTCGGCATAAGATTTACAGGGAACATAATATATTCCAGATCTGTTTTACTGGCCATTATAAACCAGGACCTGCATGGTCTGCAAGCCATTAACTGCATGTTGCTATAGCATCTGCTCCAACATGGTCACCTGCAGCCTGCCTGCTCCATCAACACCATCCACGTGGAGTTGCGCTCTGGGTTTGTTTGAATGAAGAACTGATTAGTCAGTGCTACTCATAAGTCCACAGAGTGCAGCTCTGAGTGGAGGGAGGAGGCTCTGATAAATGCTGATGACTGAGAGCTCCCAGGTTTGATGAAGCTTGGCCTTCTGCTGACTAAAAGACATGGAGTCCATTTGTACCATGGATGTAATAAACAATTCAAACATGGCTGCCCATTCATCCCAATGAAAGCTGTCAAAAAGTCTATTTTTTTATACTCTATTCTGTTCACCTGACCAAAAACCTTGAGTATCTTCTTTTTGTCTCCATTGGACATTAAACCAAAATAACATTGTTACACAAATACAGATGGCTTTTTCCACAAACAACACACACCAGGATGTCTTTTTCCCCCAGACAATGTCACAAGATATTAATTACTTGATAAATATTGATACTGAATATTTGAAGTGGTTTCATGACTCATTTTCCACAGTATTTATAACACTGCTACCACCTGCCCTTTCTTGTTGCTACAGTCATTCTGCTGTTCTCTGCTACTAACCTAGAGAACAAAAGTTGTTGTTGTCACGTTATAGCTTTGTTATATTTATCTTTTGAAGCAAAATTTAACTTGTATGCCCTCAATGTCAATTTTCTCACTGGTGTCAATATTTTGTAAGGTATTGTGTCAAAGATAGAAAGTCCATCATCCTAACAACATTACAATTCACTCATAAAACATGCAGTATTTATTCTGTAACATAGAACCTGCTCATTTTCACTGACACTTGTTTTGTATTTCATAAAAATGTTATCACTTCCTCTGATGTTTGAGAATGTGCTCTTAATTTCAGGTGAGGCTGAGCACCTGCACTGTAACTGTAGAAATCCTTAATTTAAATTTTTCCAAATTATATCCGACAAGACTGGACATTGACTGACTTTCTAACCTGCACACTGGCCAGATGCTTTACCTGCGTGTCTACTGCAGTTCTGCCTCTAAGAGGTCTCTATGCAATTAAATGTCTGATGGTTAAAAGCAAGAAGACTGATTTCTCCTAAGCTCATATAAAAACGTAAAGCTTCACTCTGCATTAAAGGGAGGATTCTTTTAAAACCCACTAAAGCAAAACTTCAAAAGGTTGAAGCTTAAAAAAGGGAACAAACCACTTCACAGGTCACGAGAGGGCACAGGAACGCTGAGTATCTATATGTGACTGCGCCTATAAACAGATATAATGGAGCCTCTTCACAGAGGGATCACTGGGCTTCAAGTGACAGAAAATGCTTAAGGGGGGGATTGAGTGTTTTTATAGTCCCCCCAGCATTTAGGGATCCTTTCTATTTGAAATTTCTCATGAGCTCAACTGCAATCTTATCTTAAATGTGACCTGACCTTACATTGGGACAGAGTAGACCACTTAAACTTTGTGGGTTAACTTTGTTGTCTGTTAACGTGCATATATCCTTGTTTTTTGTGTGTGTGTTTTATAATTCTTTTCTTTTCTTTTGTTAATTAATTCAAAGTAAAACACACAAGTGACTTATGATTATTCCAGCCTCTCTGAATGATGCTGCAGTACTTCTGAGTATTTAAAGTGAAAGGATGGTTTCCATCTCTGACCACCCAATACAACTTCCATGAGAGGCTTCATTCCAGGAAGAAATCAAAATGCTACTTGATATTAGTCACCAAATATCTCAAACACAGAGACAGTCTCATCCTGTTCAGAGGTCGTACGATGACTCAAACCTTCAACACTGACCCACCATGTTCTTTACTTTCAGGCCAACATTTGTTTCATAATCTTAGGTGTCATTTTTTTCCCCCTTCCAATTCCTGGAAACCCCGGGCTGGACCACAGCTCCTCGTTTATTCCCAGATAAAACAACTTGCATTAAGGGGAGGATGTAGCTGCCGACCACAGGCCAACACTTAACCAGCGCTGTTAATCAAGCTGACTTGTTCTTGGCACTTTCTCTGCAGAAATTTAATTTAAAAGTAATATCCAGAAACCTGTTGCAGAGAGACATACTCCCTCTTTTCTCCCTGAATCCTCCCCAGCTGGAGAACCGTCTGAATCCGGCCAGACGCCAGACTAGTAGTCAATCTGTGAATTATCCCCTGTTTCCTGTTTGAAACTTTTTCAGCCAGAGCTGCACTTACTTTCTGCCCAGGTAAGCCTGAGTCACCGGGATCTCCCTTTGGTCCAGGGCGGCCCTGAAGACAGAAAACAACAAAATCAATGTGCATCATGAGGAGAAGGAACAGAACAGTAACATGAGGTTTAGAAGAAACATGTTCTGCCAGCGGTGTGACTTCATCCAGCACTCACAAATTCAGATGAAGCTGTGATACTTAAATAGAGTGATCTGCAGAGGAAATGTTAAGATCCGTCCTCATCTTCTAATGACTGTGACTCCATTTCCATCTGATATTCAAAATGGATCTATGTATTTTATAATTTAAGTATCTTTAAATGCATGTTTCATTTTTCCACTTCCACTATGTTTTATTTGATTCACCAGTCCTGATTTGTTTTAATTTTGTTTTTCCTTTTTAACATTGTTTTGAAAGGTTTCATGAATAAAGTTTATCATCATTATTTGCATAAGAAAGATACATGTAACTGCTGATGTAAATGCATGCAGAACACATGGAGTGGATCAGGCAGACCACATGTGGAAGTTGTCTTCCAATTTACACCTGGTATGAACATGTGATCTACATCTGGATAATGAATTCACTCCACAGGTGTTTGTATTTACACCTGCTATTAATAAGCATCCTCATTATCTCCATTCTGCCTGCACTGTGATCAGATCTCTACATAAATTAGTAAGGAAGAAGCTTGTCAACACACATGGCACGTCACAAGTCATGGGAAGCTATGGAGGGGTGTTAAATCAACTTTCTAAATCTCTTCTGTGAGGTTAGACCTTTGCTAGCTCTAGTAGCTTTCGCCAGGCTTGCTTTAGCGAGCAGACAGTGGTGGTGAGATCTTGTGTCTTTGGTATGTGGTCAAACTGTATGCCTGCCTTTAAACTTATCCAGACACAGATCGCATGTTCATGTCAGGTAGAAATTGGCTTTAAATGACATCTGTACAGTTAAAAGATGACATAAATCTGCCTCTTCCTGCCACCTTAAGCTGCCTGTCAAAAAGGAATATGGACTCCTAAAAGAAGGCTACCTTTAAATATAAAAGATCCACATATAAGCCCTTCCTTTGCAAAGACAAGTAGAGTCCATACAGCAATATCGCCTGCTCCCGGAGATTCTGGTAGGACTGTTACAACATGAAGAACTCCCATTGAGTGCAAACAAGCTGACTGAAGACTTTGATTTCCTTTTCAACCATGTGACATTAAAAGTAACATTAACCTGTTTGTCGAGGATGCAATGATATACCGGTTTAAAGATGTGCTATGAAATTTAAATTGACGGTTATTGTACTGTGTACATTTGCTTCTCTACGTATTGAAAAAAAGCAACCTGACAGAAAATCTCAACTTTGTTTCAGTCATTTTCAAAAAAGAGACTTTTTACACATACTTTCGTTAAAAAATGATCCCAAGTTTCAAATAAAGTAATAATATGTTTGTTTAACCAAGATTTAACCCTCCTGTTTTAATTCCTTTAAGGGTCATTGTGACTGACAATAATAACAGCTCTGTAATACCGGGATACCAAGATATTGTCTGAGAAGCTGATCGTACCATAAAAACTCTCATACCATTGCAACCCCACAGTCACGTGTCCTTCACTTCCCTTGACCATGAATGCACCATATTTCTTTCCAAGTCTGACAGCTCAAGCTACCTAATCTATACACTGAGATCCACTGACAATACAGGCAGAATAAGTGATAACGTATTAACACCATAGAAGTATAATGTATAATAACTGTATAATGAAGCAGGATTTGGGGTCAGGGAGGTCACTTAAGGGTTAACGCTGGGTTTGCAGTACTACAAAGCTGGTTCACCTTTTACAGGGACAAACCACTGTGGTGACTTGTGCTGTACAGTTAACCTGCTCTGGAGCTGATTATCTTCAGAGTATCGGATCACAACCTGTAAACACCCCAACCACTAACCAATCAGATCACTGGAAAAAAGGATCTCAATATGGACAAAAGTCCTGAGTGACGGTTGAAAAAACATAGGCCTCTATATTGTTACAGGTCAATTATTTGTTCCAGGCGTCCTGTTTCCACTGGTTTTAAAACAGAGCTTCTAACAAATGGAGAGACTGTTCACATCACTAAACATGATGATGATTGACCTGCACTGTGAGTATTTTATGTTTAATTTAGTGATAGCTGACATTGTGGCTGATTTTGTACTAATTCCATCACTGCAGCTCAGAATAACATGGGACACCTGTGTGATGGTAATTGAAAATTAACACGAAAGATTTTAGTTTATTAAAAACTAATCCTCGCAGTGGTCATCCAACATTTCAGTCAGACAGACCCCATCGGTCATTAACCAGGCTACTTCTCCACTCTTAACTTTGGTGTCAGGAACATACAGGCATTCTTTTAACTGTTTTATAGGACATTTTCAGATGAATTTTTTTGTCATCTAACTAAATAGCTCACATACTAACTCCTACTTGTTTCATTTACAATACCTAAATCCTAATTAGGCCTTGGCCTACTTTGGAAATCTTTGTGGTGTTTCTACATCTGATAATGCCAACTGAAAACGGGGACTCGCTGTTGCGATGCTAGCTTAAAATTTAGTGGACAGTCAAGATATGAATGTGCTTCATGAAATATTTGAAGTTTTAATACTATGCTTAGTCGCTGTGCTATGCCTAAATCTTTATCAACACCAACAGAACTGTTCAATAACTGTAGAGGAGCAAAGAGTAGCAGTGGACAACAGATACCTAAGGACAGTACTTAGTAACTCTTTCCTGGAGAGAGAGCGAGGGAACATTTCACTTTAATCTGGGTACATCTCTTCTCAGAGATGGAAATCCAATCTGTGATTTATGAATTCACTGATATTGAGATCTTGGGTCTTTCTGGTATCACGTCTTTCCCTCAGACATGAAGGAATGCGAATCTGTGCCACAGATACTCCCCTGCTTGTAAATTCCCTTCGTAATAAATCGCCAAATAATCCCTGCTCTGGTGTGCCGAGGATTTATGTTTAGCTGCTGAAAAGGCATCACAGGGAGTGTGTGTGTTTGTGTCAGGTGTGTTTATACACTTACAGCCTCTCCTGGAATCGACAGCCCGCTGGGTCCTTGAGGGCCGGGGAGACCCATGGGCCCAGGTGGTCCATCCTCTCCACGCGGGCCGACCGGTCCCTGTAAAATAAAGCAAGAAGATCAGATAAGAAAGATTTAAACAGAGGAGGAATTTGTTGTTGATAACTGCTGATATCTCTCGTCTCAGTTGGAGTTTAATACTGTTGCAATCTGTGGAAAAGACTAACAGGAGATGAGGAATGCTGCTGCAACGATCAAACCGAATCACCCCTTCATATCAGGGTGAAAAAGCAAAAACACTCATTCAATAAGTGGAATCAGATGTGTGCACCCTCTTCAAAGCTTTTGTACTTTAAACAATCTTTTGTTTTCATCGAGAGCTGATAGCTGAAGAGTCTGATCTAGCTCAGAGCAAACTATCAGGGATTTTTTTTTTTGTATTAAAAGGTGAAGCAGCAGTTTAAAAAAAAAAAAATACAGGATTTGAAAGATACTTACAGCAGGGCCAGCCTCTCCTCTTTCACCTCGGGGTCCTTTGCTGCCGGGGGCACCCTGAGGAGAACCAACATAACATTTACCATGATAATACAACCAAAACAAGACTGAAAGTTCACCAGCCATTTTGAAAAATATCAAGGGCTTTAAAGTTGAATTAAAACCTGGCTTAAAGCCCTGAAAACTTGGTTTCAAGCCTAAAGTATCTGTAAAACTTTAAATATTCCTGATGATGATGATGATGATGAAGTTATCAGGTAGCAAAATATCTTTAGGTAGTATATATTAAGAGTTTAATGCTCAAAAACTTCATCAGGACTGTTTGGGTTTAGTCTGATTAGATTTGACAGATGGTGAGAAAAAAAAAAACACCTGACAGAAAAAGGTGCATCCATGCAGGATCCCATCATCCAAATAACAAGCTGCTATAACAACAAGTCTATTATTCTTATATTTATTGGTCTTAAAATCTTATTTTCTCAGAATGGATTTTATGTGTGACAGTTTTACAAGGCTATGTAGTGTTAAGGGTGGAGGATGTATTCATTTACTTAAAGGGAAACGTCAGTGTTTTTCACTCTGGGCGCTATTTCCTCGTGTTTTTGTGGCTAAGTGACGAATGGGAACAATAGGTTTTGAAATTGATCTAGTACTGAGCGAGAGCGCTGCAGCAGACAGCAGCAAATAAGACTGCATTGTAATCTTTGGGGCAATAGTGCACCGTCAATGTATGTCCACTAAAAGTGTTTTTGGCACTGACAGGCTCAGACTGTTATAATACGTGTCTGAAAAAGAAGTAAAGCATTTCTCTTTAACTTTCACTGTCTCCAACAGACTGTCAGTAGGGGTGAGAATCACCAGAGGATCCACAATACAATATTATCATGACACTCGAGTCGCCAAACAGTATAATTTCCATTTCAAATATGTTTGGCTATGCTGTGTATTGGGATAAAATATATTGCAATATATTGCAATTTATTACCTTTTTTAAACTGTAAATTATGTCCCCAAAGGAAATCTCTCTCAACATCAGCTTTATTTAATAAGTTTTCAGTCTGTTCATCTCACTTCAGCCATTTTTTGCAGTAGAAAAATGTATTTGGCGGACTGAAAAAGCAATTGATTATACAGTACTATTCCAGTAGGCTACCTAAAGTTTAATTTGTATTTGTAACATTAATAATTCATGTAATAAAAAAATGTATACTTGGCACTGTGTGATGTTACGATATTGCCACACAAAAATATCGCAATACTAGGCTGTATTGATTTTTTCCCCCACTCCCACCTGTCAGTGGTGAAAACAAGCACTTTTAGTAAATGTAAATCCCTGGTCTGCCACTGCTCCAAAGGTTACATAGCAGTCTGTCTTGTGGCTGCCGGCTGCAGCCCTCTCACTCAATACTGGACCACTTTTAAAAATAGTCCCATTAGTCACTGAGACACAAAAACACAGGAAAATGATGTCCAGATTGAAAAATATCAAAGTTTCCCATGAAGGCTATAAAAGGATAAGACTGGTGATATTCTTTATTTCTCTTAATGTCAACAAAGCCCATATCTGTGCAGTCAGAGGGAAGGAGAGGAAGCTTATCTATCAAATGTCCGTCAGGTTGGCCTTCGTCATGGTGCACCACAGTTTACCTTCTCCCCCCTCTTAAAAGATTTTATGAGGCATTGCAAAGAAGTTTCCCAGGGTTAATGCGCTTCAGGGCGCAATATTCTCCTGCGTACAACACTGAGTATATAAATAATCATAAATAACCTGACAAGGAAGAGATTTTACTCACATGTAAGTTGTAATAGTACAGTGGAAAAATGTTTAATCCCTAAACGCAATACTAAAAGCACTTTAGCCCCACTGCTAGCATAATACCCACACAAAATATCACAAAAGAAATTTGTTCAGCGATCGAGTTGCATGGTGGGTGTTGTAGGTGCCAGGTTCTGGTTCTTTAGTAATCCTTTAAGAATTTTTGTCAAACTACTCATTCCAATATCAAGAATGTAATTTCACGCAACTGCTGTACTTCTTTTAATACTACCAATATTTCAAATAATATTAAAAATGCTGCGAGCTGTGCCAGTAGCACTGTTAATGTTACTAAGCATACTCATTCCAGTTTCATTCTACTTACACCACTACAACCACTTGTAATAGTAGTTAAATGAGAAGATTGTTTGAGTACATTTTTAACTGTAACTAAGTTGTCTTTGTTGCCTGAACCTAACTACAATTGGGACCCAGGATGTCTTTGGTGCCAAAGTGCTGCACTTTGCACACCCAACATCCACCTCAACCCCAGAGAATCAGTGTAGTGTAAGTATGTAGCTCTTCCTGCATCAGAGAGGAGATTTCTAGTGAACATAATCCAGGCAGTAATCAACATTCCAACAAAACATATCTGGTAAAAACCAAGTAGTGTATGAAGATCATTTCTAGGCCAAGATCTTCATCTGAGGTGTAGTGTGGGAAAAATAGAAAATCTCCACAATGTAAATACTTACATAAAGTATCAGAAAGTCTGAACTGTGCTTAACTTACACTGACTTCTAGTCTCTAAAGAACAGATTATTGACTATGCTTTTATGTTTTCTGGCCAGATAGACTGATTTAGGTGACTGACTGAAGTGACTCTTACCACTGGTCCCTGAACCCCTGGCACCCCGGTGCCCGCTGAAGTACAACTGCAGGAGTTAGGAAGAGATGGACACTTCAGCTCATCTCTCTGTAGGAGGAGGAAAGAACAGAAACAACAAAGAATTAAACACAGTCTCTGAGTGAAGAAGCGAGGCAAACAAGTTAATCTTATGAGCCAAAGAAATCAATTCCAAGTTTCAACTGATTTCACTTGGTGTAGTTAACATCTAACAGCGTCCATGACATTTTATTAGTAGCAGATGACTCAAACAGTCACTGGTCAGAACATTAAGACAGTCACTGACATAAACTGTGAGTGAGTATCCTAAAAGTGTCAAGCAGATCTTAAGTGTTTCCTTAAGGATTCCTCCAAAAACATTATGAACTAGTGTAGCACAGAACTAAAAGTCTGTCTGTTTGCCCCAGAAAAATATTTCCAAATGCCCGTCACTCCAGAGGTAAACAGTTTGGACAACATTTCTGTAGGATGAACTCTTGCACAAGACAAAGAGCATGGCCAAGATTGTGATGTGGTGTTTTCTGGAGCTGCTTTGTCGACACAAACTACCAGAACAAATCTGTGGACGCATTGACAGCACCCTGGGTGATTTTCCAATAGTAGGGGGTACATTTTCTGGTTCACAGATTTCAAAAAGACAATGAAATTGCGCTTTTGTGAAAGCAAAAACCGTAGACAGATTGGAAATCTAAAAAGTCCACCTCCTAGAGAAGAGGACTTTCAAGGACACCCAAGCAAGAAGAAACAGATACTGTATGAGGTTAGTTATCTTGTCAGATATCCAGAACTGTTAACAGCATCTCCTTTCAAATGAAGAGCTATAAACATAACTTTATTGATGCTTAAACATCAATAAATAATTGCCTGAGTGTGAAAGTTCATCACTGGCTTGATTTATAACACCAGAAAAGTTTTGTGCAGCTTCAGGACACAGTTGACAAAATCTTCCTCAAAATCTCAAGTTTAAAATGCTGACACTGTGAAGGTCAACTATTTTAAGAATCAATTAACTACTGAAGTAATTTATCTAAAAGAGATGTGAAACATTTACTGGTTCAATTTTCTTGCATGTGAAGACTGTCCTTGTGTTGCTATTGACTTGAAAATATAATATCTTTGACTTCTGGACTGTTTTTTTGGTCATCACCGTGAACTTTACCCTCACCTTCAGACTTTTTACCGATGCAATATAGAATTGATTAATCAATACTGACAATATCTATTTGTTGCAGCCTCAAAATTGATGATGTATAGTTTGACACAGATTGCCAACATGACATATTTTGCAAATTGTGGCATGGAATGGTTATCATTATGACGCTGCTCAGGGGCCTCAATGGCCTCAATGGCTTCTTAACATGCAGTAAAATTTAGTGAGAAATCTGCTGGATTGCTTTACTGCACAAAACAGGAAAGGTAAATAGTTCAAACTCAAACATGACTTTTCTTTAGCAAAGTTTAGTGATTAGGGATGTCACTCTGGTTAATTTTGCGTCTGATAGCCTGACGCCCATTAATCGGTAACTGGTTAATTTTTAAGTGGAAAGAAATCAGATACAAGAGGCCTTTCCTTTTGGTCTGGCACTCCATTGACTCAGTGAGTTTTAGTACTACATTTCAAAGCACTATCCATTTAGAGGTGGTGAAATTGATATGTTTTGTAACACAACATAAACTTTTAGTTTACTTTGCTGACAGACAGACAGCTGCCTGTATTAACATGTGGGAACAAAGTGCCCACTCCCATACCCTCTGGTCTCCGCTGGTTAGCTAACATTAGCCTTGGCTGCTCTGCTCATTTGTGATTTCCGCTGGTAACAGCATCTTGGTGCCAGGATGACGTTGCTTCAGAAAACATTGTTGGCACCCCTGGTCTACCCCCAGGTAGCTCTGTTGAGTAAGCGGCTATACTTTGAGCCGTGAAAACCCTTTAGCACTCTTTTTTTTTTTTTAATGTTAGCACCACTAGCTGTGCTGACACTGCTAACGCTGCTAAAGCAGCCAACAGTAGAATAGAATGGAATAAAGTAGAAAGAGCTTTATTAAGTTGTTAACAATGCTAAAGGGGGCTTGTGCCTCAAAATTGAGTAGCTTATTTTTTGGGGCAACATGGGGAGAATGTTTCCACAACAATGCTGTTTGGTTAGATTATGTAAATAGCCGTAATCGCATAATAAGCAGCGCTATTAGCTAGCTCACACCTGACCCAGCTGGTGCACAGTTCAGAGTGGCCAAAGCTAATGTTAGCTAACCTGTGGAGATAGGAGGGTAGGGCAGTGTGCACTATGTTCCTGCATGTTAACGCAGCTGGTCAGCATTCTGTCTCCCATCAGACTTAGGTGGTTTGCACTGCAGTAAATTTAAGATTAACCAAATTAATGTATGGGCCGACATGCCTAACCGATTCAAAATATTTGCAGCTCCTCTGTTGCATGGGTCAGGTAACAAGCACTGATTTGTTATTTGGCTGGCTGTTTACTCTAGATTAAATCAGAGTCCAGTGTTTTGGTGCAGGTAAAAAGCAGGTTAGGAATTAAAATGAGAAAAATTAAGCGCTGTATTAGCTTGCACTTGATTTGTGTGTGTGTGTGTGTGTGTACTGTATCTGTGCTGCATATGTCGGCTGTCAACAAGTCACGTTCAGTTTTGTTTGGGGTAGGTTGTTAGCTTTATTCTACACTCAAAACAGGCATATTAGCTAACAACATATTAGTTTTGTGGTACTAAAAAGTGTTTTTTCTGGGCAATGTACTCTTAATTTTTAGAAACATCAACAATTTTTTCGAAGGAGAAAAAGATGAGTGATGGATAGGATCTAGGATAATTTCATTTCAGTGTAAACATTTTTTTTCGTAGGATATCTGCAAATTTTACATATGGAATTATTAATTTAATGAAATTAAAGTTTGGGTTTTTTGGTGGATTTTAGACAACACTGACACAAGCTTATTTTTTACTATTCTCCACTAAATCTCTGAAAATATTTTCTTTGCTAAACACTCCTCTCATACATGTCAACAAGAATACTATTGATCATCCATGTCTTTGTTCCATATTCTCTTAACAAATGGAAGCAATTTAGCATCAGCTAAACATAAATTAAACACACACTCAACTTGTTTTGTAAATGTACCAGCTCATTCAGGATATTTACTTCCATTCCTGCTGTTGGGGTGTATATATTTCCACTGAGTCCACACTAATCGCTTCATTTTGCATCATTTAATAATTGTCAGCAGAACAGCCCAATCAAGCAGCTGTCTCTGCTCTGCAGCAATTGAGATAATAATCCACCAGAGTTGAATCCTTTTCAAAAATCTTTTGGACATCCAACTAGCAGACGTGCTGCGCTCAGACAAAGCTTTATTTGTTACGCCATCTCTGGAGATCTCTGCTGGGACAGAAGTGAGAAAGCTTCACATTGAGAAAGGCCAGAGTCCAGCCTCTAACAACAGCCTGCACTGTGCTGCATTTAAAAATCTCATACTGTCGCTGCTGCTGATGGCCAAATATTTAACTGCATGCAAACAAATGTTCCTCTCTTTTCAACCTCACAGTGGTCTTGAGAAACACCAGATTTTTGTAGAGTTCATGACAGAGGGATGATGGAGACCGAAGCAAACTAAAAGTTGTACATGTTGTTTACTGCCTACAGAT
>JAPZEB010000010.1:26446698-26463132 GCA_029783705.1 Chaetodon striatus | reverse complement strand
GATAGCCTCTACAGTAATGTTGTATGGGGTGTCAGGATTCAGATTCTGCAGCATGGCATTGTTTCTGTTCCCTGGCACCACAGTCTGAGGATCAAAACACCAAAGAGTCAGAGGTTTTCAGACACACATAAAAAGTTTTTGTGCAGTAGTGAGTGTTTTTACAGCCAAAGAATCACAAGTGACAGTGAGGTCATTTCATGTGCCTTGTTTGCTCTGCCTTTACAGGTAATTGGTATGCTGATCATTTAGTCTGACTAGGAGCACAATGAAGAGAATCTTTTTCTACACTGGTAGGACTGAGGAGTCTGGAAATTTTGAGGAAGTCGTTAGTGTTATTAAATGTTCAACAGGTGACTTTACCTTTTAATCCTTAAAAACTGCTTTCTATTCCTTTCAGCAGTGTAATCTCTAACAAACAGGAAGGAATCATTTTGTGTCCTGGAGCAGCAAATTGCAGTGCAATTGGCTTTTGGAAGCTGTGCACAAACACAAACCTTCTCCATTAGCCACAGATGCTAAATTGTAATAATTGCGTGCATTTATAAATGGTTAAGATCCCCGTCAGTCCCAGTCTGGAGAAATCCTTTCATCGGTGTCCCTGTGCTGCAGTTCGCTGACTCATACAGAACAGGTGCTTCGCTAACAAGTGGAGGGAGAGCACAGCTGGGCCATCTCCGCCCTCCAACCGCTGGTCCAACTCGTTATTTAGAACTATTAATAATGTTATTATGGCCCAAATTGTAGTGTTTGTTTAACAGAGCCTGTAATTAGTCTCACTAATCTGTGATTTATAACCTGAACCAGCCAAGGGAATCCTGAGATGTGACTTCACTGCATAGTTTGCATGAAACATCATGGCGAAGGGTGAACGGGGAGAGTGTATCAAGAGTTTATCCAAAATAAAAAACGTCATTACCTGAAATGAATATCTCATTATTGCTGAGACATAGAGGATCGAGTGGATGGAGGAAGGTTGAGAGTTGTCCTGATGCATTTTCTTTATTTATTAAAAATCTGACTGCTTCAAAGGATTTTTCACACTGAGAATCCTTGTAGGACTTTTCTGTCTATAATGTGTGCTTTTGATTTGTTTAAAAGTAAACACCAGCTTTTCTTGACAGTCAAATGCAGCCTGGGCAGGACTGAAACCTGGTGAAGACTTGTAAACTTGTAAGAAAACATACAAGGACCCCTCTTTTCCCTAAAACCATTGGGTGGCAAATACATGTCACTTCACTAATAAATGAAGCAGACAGAGACATTGAACTGGTTTCAACTTGAGCAAAAGTGAGTTGGACTTAAACAGAAGTGACATACATGAAACATGAGTTTCTGTTTAAAGAGGTTAATATCAGCATCAGAGTTTTGCATCCTTCAGGTTGTTAGTGACAATACTGAACCACTGTAGATACTTGTTAAAATTATTATATGCTTTACAGTTATGTTTCTGTTTGCAAAGTTTCTTTTACAGGACTATTGCTCTGTTGCTACACTTTCACTCTAAAATGTTGCATGTTGATGGTACATTGTGATGTCATTTTGGCTGCACAGACTCTCATGATTGATGTCATAGAGATTTCTCTGTAAGTGTACTTACAAACTCGGTGATGGGGTCCCCAGTCATGGGAGCATAAGCAATCCTGTACTGCCTCACAGGACCCTCTGCGTGGTCCCAGCCAATGGTGAGAGTGCTGGTGGTGGCATCAAACACACGCATGTTCCTGGGACCGCCACGTGGCACTGCAGCACAAACCAATCAGATTACCTCATGCAACAACACACTTATACAATGTGTGTGATGATACACTGTGAGTTTCTGTACACTTAATCAACATTTACAATAAGCTACAAGTAATTTAATTTCAGTTTAAAAGTCCTTTTACTTTACTGTGTAGACAAATCCATCCATGGGGTAGGTTTCTTTTGTTTTCCAGTTTGTGTTTTAAAAGTATTTCATGATTGTGGAGATGACATAAAGACTAAAACATCTAAATTCAATTTGACAAACCACTACTGCAAAACAAATTAGGAATAGGTCTCTTTAGCCAAAATATAAACATAAATCTGTTTTTAAAACATAACCACTTTGGCGTGACCACAGAGGCAGTGCAGTCTAGGAGATGATAAATGCCTATTACCCAATTAATGGCGCATAATGTGGGAATGACCATGCAAGACAGTTTCAGATGGAATCAGTGGATCACCCTTGAAACTGTCACAAAACTTCTTAAATCTTCATTGAAATAAGATAAGACAGAACTTAATTTATCATAAGGGGAAATGTTGGAAAATTAAGGGGCAGAATTCATCTAATATTTTCTATTTATCTTTTGTAAAATAAAATGTTATGTGCCTATGTTATGTTGCTAAGTGTCAGGACAGTAAAGCTGCTACAACAATTTAGTCAGATTCAGTCGGACAGTTGTTGTCTTATGCCAGCGAGCTGATGCTATTATGACTTCTGGTTAATAAATTATGCAACTGAAATTTGTCATTCCATGGATTAAAACAGCATTATTTACTTTTAAACATGTAAACAGGACTCACATGGATATTTTTATCATGTTGTTGAATCTGTTTTGACAGATTTGCTGCAGTGCTACAGCTAGTCAAAGCTCATTTTAATCATTAGTATGCCAAACCGAGTTTGGACAAGATTTTGAATAGTCCATGAGTATGTTTTGACTAATATTGACAACGTAACTGACTCCGGATGCATAGTTTTATTTTAATAGTCAATGAGAAAACATACATAAAAGTTACCTGGATGTAACACTAGTTCAGTTTTAGAGTGCTTGAGTGGCCAGTTACAAAGCAGAGCACACAATAAAATAAATATAACCAACACATTACTTAATCTAGCTACACTGAAAAAAGTAATGGCATCATTCTGGCGCAGCCTGGCTGTCATATTGACATACTGTATCTGATAAAGCTTCTATTTTCTTCTATTTTGTAACTCCAAAAGTACACTTTGGTCCTGTTTGTTCATTGTAATTACTGTTTGTTTTATGGTAACCATCAAATGTAAATCATAGTTGCAAGCACCACTGAATCATTAAGTGCCACTCATGTTAAGATTTGTTTAGAGAAACTGCAACTAAATATTGACACTGATGGCCTTGCTTGTTAAGATGGACACGTCTTGTCAATAGCAAGCTCTTACACATCAATGCATATGACTCAACGCAGACGTAAACAATGGTCAGCATGAGTCAGTCTCATGTGAGATTGTGCTTACATGTTTTGCCTTTGCTCTTGACTGGCGATCCTTCTCCGTCGGCGTACAGAGCCGTGACACTGACCGAGTAGGGAGTATCTGGCACCAGGTTGTCCAGGAAGGCATTGTTGGTATTTCCTGGAATCAGGACCTTTGAGGAAGAGAAACCCAAGGGTCAAAAAATATATAGACATTATCATCATGGCAGCTTTAGTGGGGAGGCTTTGTCTATTCAAATGAGCCTCTTCATGCATTACATAAAGATCTGGCAGTGATAATGTACATAATGACCTCACTGCTCATCCCAGTTATTTCCCAAGCATTCTGCTGCCAGAGTTTTCCTGAAACACTAACAAAGGCCTGGGAGGTTAGACACCAAACAAATCCTTCATTCAGTAAGTGGACTGACGGATAAACAGTTTCTGCGAGGAAGCGGCTGGAGAGTGCTGCGTCTCTCAGCAGCTCAGAGCAGGTTAAGACACGTAGCTCAACGTGTTTTCTAACAACAAGGATGACTGCAGACCATCTCTTGTCACTGGGATTATCACGGCATCTATCCCCATTTGTGGGCCATGAAAATCAGAGCCGTTACATCATGGGAAATATATCCATTGGTTGAACTTAAGTCCACCCTCATCCAGAGCTTTTGTTATGGTTAAAGCAAATATCTCAAAGGATTTTGGACCCAAAGCTTCTGGCACATTGGGCCATGAAGCGGGTTCCTCGGTGATGATGTGGTTGAGATCCCACAACTGGAAGCACATATACGCCTGCTGGCCTGGGGTCAAATCCCTCCAGTCAGCTCCAACGTAAGGCCAATGTACTGGCTGTTATCCTTTTAAAACATGATGAATTACGATAGACTGAAGGTGCAGTCACATAGTCATTTCCTGAAGGCAGAGCTGCTCTCACAGGGTTGAGATATAGCTCACTGGTTGATGTAAATCTTAATAAATGAAGCCAAAGAGTTCTTCTGGGTAATGAATGGGATTTTAAGGGGCGTTGCGTTTACTGTGCTAAAGAGTTGACTTGAATGATCCAAATAAATAGTGCTTACAACTTTATAAGTGCAAACTTTCAGCTGGATGCCACCAAAACGTTCCACAGTAACACTATACTATACTATACACCTGTAGCATGCTATGCAACTGAATGCCTTTAACCATAAGATGGGTATCAAGTGAAGCAGAAAAAAAAGATTTCAAATCAAATATTGGTGTCAATATAGGGTTCTGGTATTGGTTCTGGTATCGTAATTTTTCAAACAACACCCAGCCCTATCAGCACCATAGCAATAGTGTTCTTTCAGCTTATGTAAACCACCTGCACCTGTCATGCAAATTGTGTACTTGACTTTCCTGAGACAACAAGTTAAAAGAAAGGGATCCATGTATTATAATGCTAAGTGCTTTGCTGGTTCCTAAAAACTAGCTAAAAGTGGTAAGTTTAGCAAGTTAGCCTAGCTGACCCTGCATTGGTGGTCACAGTCTCTTTAGATATTCAAATGTGGCTCTAGTTTGGCGAGACAGGTAGTTTCCTAACGTTCTTTCAAATGAATAAATACGATAACCCAGAATCGTGTTATTTATCTGATCAAAAGAATGTAAAACCTCTGATTAATGGAAATCTTAATGCTACAGAAAACAATGAGCCCTGACCTCAATCCCACCCAACATCTTAAGAATGAACTCTGAAAGTGAGCCAGACCTTATCACCCAACATCAGTGTTGGACCTCACTAATGCTCATGTGGCTGAATGAGACCAAATCCCTGCAGCCAGGTTTAACATCTGGTGGAAAGACTGAAACCGGAAGAGTGGAGGCTGTTAGAGCAGCAGATTAATGCTTAAGTTTTGGAATCACACGTTCAGCTATCACATGTGGGTGCAATCTTAGTTTCCACATACATTTGGCCATAAAATGTATATTTTCTGGCTGCCCACTACAGTTTAATTCCAACCTAGAAACTTCTCCTTAAAACAGCACTGCCTCTTAGAAATATCATACATTTATACAGAAGATGAATTCCTTTATATAGCTCACAGCAGCTTCTACATCTGTGATGTAAAATAAGGCCAGTTTGAGCTCAGTTTTATTGAATTAGTCATCAAGAGTTGGTGAATTTTTGTATTTCTGAGCTCATCTTTGTGTCTGCTCTGTATCTTTGCCAAACCAACTTCATCTCAGACCAAAACAAAATCAAAGTTAATTAAAATAAAATACAACAGAAGTGAAAATAGACAGAGGAAGTGGTGACCACAAGGGATAATAAACCACTCACAGTGTGGTGAGTATGGGGATGATAAACTGTACAGTAATATTAGCTTCACAGCATCATCAAAGCAGACTCTAATCATCGGAGCAGCCAAATTAGATTACAGCCTTATGGCCCCAAAAACGTCAACCATAGGAGCTTACACTGATGTCAGTCACAGATGTATCCGCTGTGCAATATTTCTACATTTCAGTCACAGAGTTCAGACTCTTTCTTGGGAAATAAAGCCCCCCTTTGTCTCCCTGCAATCCAGATATTTGCGCTGAGGCATGAAATCAGTGCTGATGGAGGAATACAAAAAGCTGACAAGTCATGATTTCCATATTTAAGACCTCCACAATAAAAACTGCAGCTCAAACATCTGTGCAACATTAACATGAACACTTAGTGAAACATAATAGGAATGACCAAAATGGACAACCTGTTGTTCCCAAGAAATAGACCGACCCAGTGAAAGCTTTGATCTCACATCAATCAGATGTGGAGAAGAGATGGATACAACTTCATTGGAACTCTCAGGCAACTGAAGGAGATGCAACCTGATGTTATGAGTTTAGTAACACTGGATAGTCCACTTTCAATGTGCAGTCATACAGTGTGGAGAAAGGCAACTCCTCCAAAATCAGGAGCTACAAGTCCCAAATCCAGGCACAAGTCAAGAACAAAGATAAGGCCAAAACACCTCAACTTAAGTCCAAAGTTAAGTAAAAAATCAAGGCCAAAAAGCTTCAAGTCAAGTCCCAAGTCAAGACCTACAGTACAAGTCTTAAGTCCCAATTCAGGATCAAGTCCAAAGTCAGTTCCCTAGTCCAGTCCCATGTCAAGACCATCAAGTCCCAAGTCTTGAACAATTCATGCAAATACAGAGTTTTTATATCTGAGACTGAAACACTTGTCTGTTGCTGCTGGTCTGTAGAGATGCACCTTTTCCTCCTGCTCCAAATTAAATGGCTAAAGTCCAGGTGAGGTCACAAGTCATCAGTATTAAAGTCAAAGTCTTTTAAGATTTACTAAATTTTAAGTCATCAGATTCATGACTCAAGTCTGTGTGCAGTTTGAGTTATGAGACTGGAGTACATACCTCTGTTATAATCCCTCTTATTTAGCAGATTTTAAAGTTGGTCCTTGTCCGTAAATTTTTGTGAAATTTTTAGTCGATTTATCAACTATTCAAGTTTCCAGCTTCTTAAGTGTGAGGACAACCTGTTCTTCTTTGTTTAACATCTCTGTAAATAGAATATCTTTGGGTTTTGGACTTTTGGTCAAACACTACAGAACATTTGAATATGTCACCTTAGCTACAGGGCAGTTTCATAATTTTGAGGTGTGCTAAAGGCTGGATGAACACTTGATTATTAGGAAAAAAGAATCGACAGATTATCTGATAATGAAAATAATCCTTAGTGGCAGTCCTATCTTGCAAGATATCTTCTTTATCTTAAAACAAGCAAGACAAGAGCTGCTTGTGGGATGAGATAATTCCCTTTTTTTTCAACATTATTTCACTTATCTCATGAATTTCCTGGAGCCACATCACATCAAGCAAGACTTAACCCTGGAGCATTTACAGCAAGTGGATTTGAAAACTAGCAGATTTTCTTTTAAGTAAAATATGCCTTTTTTTTTTTGTCTTTATATTTGTAGCTGTAATAATCCTTTGACAGCAGACACAGTGATCTCAGGAGAAACCACCTCTTCCTGCCCTTGAGGCAAATTCTGCCACTAATGACAGTTTGTGTTTTAACAGCCTGCAGAGAGTTACTCACCGACCCAGTGGATCTGGCTCCACTCTGGGAAGAATACGCCACGCGGTACTGCTGAACCTGGCCTGAGGCGGGCTCCCAGCGCACGTTCAGGCTGTTAGGAGTAGGGTTGTACACCTGGATGTTCCTGGGTGGCGTGCGTGGGACTGCAGGGGTCACAGAGGTTAAGAGAAAGTGAAGTGAGAAAGAGAGGGACATGTTGACATTCTTCACTTAGCAACCAAATATCAGAACGAAGGGTTTGTTCCAAGTGCATCCCATTTTAGGACCTAGAAAATGACGGCTTACGCTGATGGATTTACAAACACAAATGATTACATTCCTGAAAATGTCACTGTTGGTAAGTAATGTGCTAAACAGAAACAGAGCCAATGTCAAGCCAAGGATTAGATTGTCAGTTTAGGTTTTGCATTTTTAAAGGCTACAGAACCAATTTGAAACCAAATTCCTCAAACAGTTTACAAAAGGTCAGAGACCCGGTGAACTTTTTAGTTAATTAAAAAAAATAAATCTGTTACTGTCTGCTGTGTTCTGTTTAAGCTTGGAATTAAAACAAGCTGATGTTGGAATAACTTCCAAAACCTCTGGCTTTCATCACGAAAAAGCATTTAATGGAAGAATAAATTGTCTTTGCAGTAGGACACACTGCATCACAGTCAAACTTGAGGTTGAACTCAAATGCTGAATGCAGCAGAAGTGTCCTGCAGGAAAGTAATTTTATAGTGTCTATGTGGAGAATGTGTAGAGAGAAGTAGCACAGTTTTGGGTTTATGCAAAAGCCCTTAACTTCCCGTTTAAACCAAACCAGATGTGCATATCCCCCTGGTATTTGGAGCTTTACCCAATAAAACAAAACTAGATGCAGTAGGTAGATTTAAACGGAGCCTTCTCTTCAATGAGGACAAAACCTCCAGAGCAAAACTGTTTCCCTAATGTTGTATAACCGCATTGAAGAAATCGTCATTTAATACCTTCAAAATACAGACTGTGTCAGAATGTTTTACTTCTATCATCCAAGGACAAAATTACCTTCTATCCTTCAGAGACATTATGTAATCTTGATCTAATTTTGTGTTATTAATTGTTTTATGGCGGTAAGCTCCTTTTTTTTTCCTCACGGTTTGGACTAAAACTTTGTTTGTGTCCAGACAAAATGTGACAAATTCCTCCTGGGATGGAAACAGTAAAACTGGACTGAGTTACTGGTAATAAAAGATCATTAACGTCACACACAGGCTCATATCCACTGATAGACTGACTCACAGTGTGGACCAGTATGTCACTGCTGTGATGGAGAGATCGCCTAACCTGCCAACAGAAGCAATAACAACTTTTTCAAATAAATAAATGACAAATAAATGATTTTTTAAAAAATGTGGATTTAGCATGAGCAATTATAGTTTCTCTGGCAGCAGTTATTCAAACAGAGAACACCACTGCTTTAAAAAAAGACATTGGATGTTATGTTGGTGTGTTAGTGATGAGATTTATATATTAATTAAATTAAATATTTCACCCTTTTCTTACTTTAAGATCACACACACAGTGAGCTGCCCACCAGCATGAGTCTCAATGCACATCCATTACAATTAAAACAAGTTGCATAACTCCAGCACACCTTAATTCATTCACCAAATGTTTGAATTGTACACAGGGGCACCAGAAACATACCCGCACGCCACCCTTATAAAGGCAAGGTAGCCAAAAACCTTTGGTGAGTGAAGAGTGGTGTACCAGAGATGATGAAATAGTTTACCTTTCTTCAACCTGACACCAAAATAATCCCCAACCAGCTATCTCTGCATTGACAACCTATAACCTAAGCTCTAACTCCTCCCATGAAGGGCAACAGAAACTATTCTGATGGGGAATGTACTTCGACACAAGGACATTTGGAGTAATACCTCCATGAGCCTGAGGGTTTAACTTAACCAAAAACACTGCACAGTTAGCGTGTGTTTTAAACTGACGGCAACATTTAAAGTGAGGGAACAACTCAGCACTGAGCTCAAAACATGTCGGAATCATGACCCCAAAAATTCAAATTGGAAATAAACTGTCCACAAATGTCCTCAAAACTGACTTACAAACAAAAAGCATCGCCTTACATCTGGATGACTCGTCAATTAAGCCTCAAAATTATCCTGACAAGAAATGAAATATTCAGGCTTGTGTTTGCCCGCTGGAGCGGTCTGTGGAATCGAAAGTCTTGCCTCACTCGCAGCTTCCCAATTAAAAAACCCCAGGATGCATTTTTGCTGACTGAGCATGGCATGCCGTCTGGGCAGACACAAAACCAACACATACAACGGGATGTAAAACCACCCAGACGACTCAACGCTCCTCCAAAACAGAGAATGTTTCTCCATCCAGACTCGTCAGTTACCAACAGTAGTTTAAAAGTTCCACATTATCTCTGCTTTATTTTTTGCCATCAATCACTATGAGAGTCCTCAGCTTCTCTTTTGTTCCATCGACTCATCCTGAGGTTTCAAGGCTTTTAGTGATTTAGGAGTTTGGGCTCATTTTACAGATTACAGTAGTTTTTCCACTGATGGTTCACCTGGGAGATACTCTTTGTCTATTAAGATGTTCCTGCTGTCAAGCTTTGCACAAAGATAAAAAAACAATCTGAAAATGATAAGTTATCTCAGTCCAGGAGACTTAAATTCAGGTTCATTTCGGGGAAACACACGCACTGAAGATTTGTATTGGTGCAGAGACATAAACTTTAAACATTTTTCTCAGTAAGGGAATGACTCCTCTGTCTTTCTGCAGTCCTGTACTGCTGGCCACTGGCAGCTGCTCCATAAAATTGTGACCCTTGACTTTTACTTTACCACAGGAGGAGCTGTCCACTCCGATGGCTGTCATTTTAAAAACCTACTACTGGTGCCAATATACAGATATTAAAGATGCTAAATGGGGTTTTGTACCCTGACTTCTCCCATTTTTACTTAAATTAAGAAGAGTCAAATACAAGTATTGACCCAAATATACAGTAAAAAGATACTTTTATGGATATTACATTTGAAAAGGTTATTATATTATATTGTGGACATTTACATATTGCAACAACAGATAATAAATGTGGAGGCATGTTTATAGTGCATCTTTTTGAGTAAATCAGCTTTGAAGTCTTTAAGAAGTCTAATTTAATTTACAAGAGTTTCTAACTTGTGTCTGTGCTGCAGAAATGGACCGCAGACCGAATTATCCTCCAACAGCTGTCACGGAATTTCACAATGAGGAGCTAAAAATGATTTCCAAAGCCTGACAGGAGCCTGTGAGTATGTAACTGATAGACAAAATGAGGAATTAGCTGTACTTAAAACCATCTTTGGACAAGCAAAACAAACGTGGGATTTATGTCTCGCTTTAATGGAAGTACTTCATGTTTCATTTTTACGAGAGAAAACGCTCAAAAGATGAGGACTTGGAACAGTTTCCCCCACAGGACCAGTCTGATTAAAAGTTTTGTACTTTCTGAAAGTTGCATTTCTCAAAGCAGATGTTGGGAAAGGGGAGTTGTTTTATAATCAGGCCATGTATGCACTACAGAGGGAGCTTGTTACTTTAAGAAGGTGTTAGCCTTAATGTTTCTAGGATAGCAAGTTTCTACATGTCCATTTAAATGTGCCCTGTTAGCCCAGCTTAACCCCCAGGAATTTTATGATGCTTGTGTAATGTTTTTTTTTTTTTTTTTTTGTGCGCTCCTGATAGATGGAAAGTATGTACTGATGTCTTAACTACAAAAATTTCCTAATTTTAAAAAAGCATATCACTTTTTTCAGGGCATCTTCAATCCCTTGTTATGCTTCTGGCATAACTATCACAAAAATTTGAACTGGGATCTTCAGCTGCAGCAAGAATGTTGTTCCAGTGTCAGATGCATACTGAGGTCAGATCAGATAGTGTGAGGTGAGTGGAGGACTTACGTGTCTTTCCCTTGTCAGACTGGCGCAGACCTTCTCCCTCTGGGTAAACTGGAACCACCGTCACAGTGTAGGGAGTATCTGACAGCAGATTCCTCAGTATGGTGTT
Source organism: Chaetodon striatus (assembly GCA_029783705.1). Classification (NCBI taxonomy): domain Eukaryota; kingdom Metazoa; phylum Chordata; class Actinopteri; order Chaetodontiformes; family Chaetodontidae; genus Chaetodon; species Chaetodon striatus. The sequence continues at coordinate 26,451,831 of JAPZEB010000010.1, read as the reverse complement.
GGTGGTGCCACCTGACACCTGCTCCTGCTCACACACAACACAGTTTTATTACACAATGTTTAAATCCAATTTTCAATTATAAGAAAACCCTACCTCTCAATTAGTAACTTGTAAATCAACTACTCACCCTATGTTATGTTCAATTTGTGAAGAACATGCATTTCTATAAAACCTTACTATTTAAAACACTTTCATATGAACAGTTTGACACATGGATGAGAAGCGCTCCTGTACTGGTTATGCGGAAGTGTTGAAAAGGTTTCAGTGAAAATACATGTGTTTGGGAAGTCATGAATATGCGACTAGATAAATGAGACTTGGATTTTACTGCACGAGTTGTGTAAAAGTTTGTATGTGTTTGTACAGGATGTTTTGATATAGTTTTGCTGTGTTAAACCTAGTTCCTGTGACCTCAATTTACCAAAAGTTTTTGGATTCTCTGTTGACCGTGAAGGCATGCAAGAAAAACAAAGTTTTCTTCCTGAACTCAAAATTACACTAGGTGAGTAATTGATATACAAATGGTCATTTGGGGAGGGAAGTAGTATTCCTTGAAACTGTGGCTCAGCACACAACGTAACTGCCAAGATCACAGATTTATTTTTGATGAAAACAAAGACTTTTTTCCCACATGAAGTTATCATAAACAGAAACAAGTAAAGAAACTGGTTTACCTTGCCTATACAGTAACAGACACTCCTAATGGTCTTGTCAACACTCAATCTTTGTGGAGCCTCTCTGATTACATCAAAAAGTTACAAGCACAGGACGTCAGTCTATTGTCTCACCATGTCTTCAGCGCCTCCGGCTGCAGGAACATAGAAGATGCGATACTGGCGTACGTTGCCCTCCGCCGGCTCCCAGCGCACCTTGAGGGAGCTAGTGGTGGGATCAGTAACCTGCAGATTCTTTACACCTCCCAGAGCCTCTGTAAACACCACAGAGAGCCATGACAAGATTATCAATATTTTGATTGAGTTATAGCGACAGTCAGGTCAGACCTGCAGCAAAAACATGACTTTCTCTTTGACCTCATCTGAGCAACAGATGTGGGAAGTTCAACAAGTCTGGTGTCATCAGTCAATCACAGGAAAGTGGCTTCAGCTGACTTTCAAAATACTTTTCTCTAACTATTTTAATTTCCAGCTATGGTCATTACACCAAATGATCTTGTTGGTGCTTCTCAACGACCTTTATTCATAACATAGAGACAAACCTGAGGCAATCAGGTTATACTTTCTTTGATAATTTTACCTTTCTAGCATTAATAAGACCATTTATATGCAGTGAATTATTAATACTTAAATGTTTGGGAGTGTTACATTTGGTGTTATAATCGTTTAATCTTCAAAACGTGACAAAGAATGTGACATAAATAAGAGTTGTACGTGGTCACAGGTGCTCTGCTGCAGCTAACTCACTTGTCTTTCCATTCTCTGACACGCGTTTCCCCTCTGCATCTGAGTAAATAGGCACCAGTGTCACTTTGTACTCTGTGTCCGGTCGCAGGTCTCTCAGCACCGCGTTTGTTGACATTCCAGATACAGGAGTCTGTACACGACAAAAAGACAAGACAACACAAGTCTGTAGGGGGTGTGGATACATGACGTTCAGCACATCAGTAGTTAATGGTTGGTGTTTATTTACGTGTCTTAACTTGTGTCTCGGTGCAATGAGCACTTTAAAACCTTTTATTTCCCCTAATGTAGCTCTAATGTTGGAAATTCATCTTGTTCCAGCTTTTAACTGAAGCTATATGATGTTTATTCAAACATAAGACTCCATGTTTTTACAGCTGCACTATTCCATCAGATGCATTGTGGTGCATTTTTGACACATTTTCCAAAAATTCAGCCTGACATGTTTAGCATGTTTGGAAACTTAGCAATCTCCGCTAGAGTTAAAAATGAACGTTTGCTTTGAACAATGTTTGGCTGCAGATCGTGGCTCAGTGAGGATATAGAATGATGCTAGGCCCCATCTTTTAAGTGCTTCTGGGCTAAAAGCAGGTATAGCTTAACAACAGTCAGTAGTTGGTGCCATTAATGTGTTTATTAAATTAATATCATCCTTGACCTCATCCTTAACCTCGGAAACACTAGCTGACATAACATTTTCACCCAAAGTTCCATTTGATAGTTTCTCTGGAGCTTTTGATCGTATCACATAATCTTCATCAGCAGATGGGGTTGGTTCAGTTGTCACAGAAATGTAGATGTTCAATTTTCCATAAAAAAATCTATCTGCTGAGGAAAATTTTCACATACAATTGCAAGCTCAAGAGTAGATACTAAATTAACCTTACAAGAGTTGAATCCCCACTGGCCTCTCTAGTAGCAGTTTCCAAAATTTCCAAAAGTCCATAAACATCAAAACAGCTGTTAACAAGTATAGAAACTCTTTCATATATTTCTTCATTAATAGAAGAAGTAATTGCCAAAAATGAGATGCAAATGTTTCAGCTCAATAGAAAACCAACCATGTTTTCAGTTCCTCCGCCAGTGGGGACGTAGATGATTTGGTACTGCCTGACGTCGCCCTCAGCTGGCTCCCAGCGAACCCTGAGGGAGTTGGTGGTGGGGTCGGTGACCTGAAGATTCCTCACTCCACCAAGAGGCTCTGAGGAGGAGACAGGACATATCATAGTCTGAAACAACTGCTGCACATAATCCTCGCTGTTTGCCTTATCCTGCAGGGTGCACCGGTTAGGTGGGGTTCACCTCATCAGGACAGTCCAGATGTCCCAGAGTGGGAGAGGTTGTCATTCACAGAGGAGTGTCTTTTCTTTTCCTCTCACTGTCTAAACTTTCTGGTATTCTATGAGGCAAAAACATCTCCATTAAAAAGTATTTAAATTTAAAAGATTTCCTCCAAGGAAACAAAGGTTAACTGCTGCAAATAATCCTTGGCATTTGGTTTATCCTGCAGGGTACACCAGATGGGTGGGTTTACCACATCAGGAGTGTGCAGATGTATCAGAGTGAAGAAACTTTCTGGCACTCATTATGATATTTTGCGAGCCATGAATGTCCATATAAACGAGGTCTGTATTCTCATTCTTTGGCTCAAAGCACCATACCAGTGGTTTTCTTGCATGTTTTTGCCCATTAAATAAAAACTGAGTTTACTTTACATTACAGGCAGGTTTTCAGATGGACTTCCTGTCCTCAGGGCAGCCAGTGGTTTCAGTTGATTTCACAACTCTGGCACAGAGAAGATTTTCTCAAAGGTATGTTATTGTAGTGTGGTAATGCTGCACAGACCACAAAAGAAACTGTCATTTTGGTGGTGGAATGAAGAATGCTGCAACCACCACCAGTCAATGGCTGAAAAGATTTATTTCTACCAGCACTGCTGTTTGGAATTTCTTAAATCTGAATACATGATCACAGTCTCCTCGTTAAAGCTAAAACCTCCGAATATTGAGCGATGGAGCATAAAGATCTCAGTGGTTTAGGTCAGGGTCTCCTGTTGGCCTACAAGTTTAAGGGGAAGCATTTTGTAGTGGAGCTGCCCCAACCTCTGCTGATATAAAGACCACCTCTGCTGACATCAGAAGAAATTATAACATCTTTTATAAAATATAGGGCTTATTAAGCTTCAGGAAAATCATCACATCACATGGCAAAGACTGCATATTGAAGAGTCGATAGTTTAAACCATTAAGTTGCTACATCAGCTTCATTTGCCATTTGTTATGTAGCAGACAGGGTGGAGAAACCCAGTTAAATGAAGTGCAAGTGGCATATACAGTAAGGCTGCAGGAATGAAATTGAATCTCTATCAGTTTATCACATAGCATATCAATTTTTTGAGGGGACACTGATCTTTGGTTTAAGTCTGGCAAGGGATCTTTGTTGTATGTCTTCCAATGAAGGTAGAAAATGTCCCAAACTATGCTCTCATATGCTTTCATAGACAACAGAAATATTTATGGAGAGATGGGCCATACCACAGCTATGTACGTAAGATTAATAGCACCTCTGTTGTTTTGTTTTTAATTAATCTTCTGTTCTCTGTGAATCTCATCTCCTCTGTGAGTTTTGTTGAGTTGCAATAAAAATAAAGTTCAAGTAAAAACAAAGATCCAATAAACAAATAAATCATCCACACATCAATGGCATAAAAAGAATAATGGGGGTTTTATTGCAGCATAGTCTTGCAATAAAACATTAGTTCTTTGGATGTTGAATAGTCCTTGAAGGCACCAACAGGGAGAGATTTACCGAACCAGTTCAAACTGTTTAGCATCCTTTGTAAGATATTTGGCCATTAAACGAAGGTATACACAGTTTTAAAGACTTGATTCCAGGTCAGTGAAGAACAGTCTCCCCTACTAATAACTGTCTCTTTTCTCTCAGGCATCATCTCAAGCAATGAATGAGCAACAGTCAAGTAAGAGAATCATCATGTGCAAAGTGACCTCATCTCATAAAATTCTCCCAATAAGGCCATATAGACATTTTAAACTGACGCCACCCCTCTGCTTTTCTTTACCTAACTAACCCCCCACTGCTTTACAGTTTAGATTGCCCCTTTGTTGTGTTGTATCACTCCCCAACATTGTGTTTCATCACGAAAAACATCACATTAATAAAGTAAAGATGATATTTCATAGGGTCTTTAACAGCCTAGAACTAGTATGATCTTTTAAATGTAATAGAATAAGTGGTGAGTGGAAGTAAATGTCTTCTTTAAAGGGATAGTTCACCCCAAAATAAAAAAGAAGTACCTTTCCTCTTACCTGTAGTGCTATGAATTAATATAGATCTTTTTGGTGTGAGTTGCTGAGTGTTGGAGATGTCAGCCATAGAGAGGTCTGCCTTCTCTTTAATTTAATGCAACTAGATGGCACTGGGCTTAGAGTGCTCAGAGAATTGAAAAACTACGTTTGAAAAACTCATCAGCAATGTCTCGTGCCAGAAATCATGACCCAGTTACTCAAGATAATCTGCAGACCTTGTTGTGAGCAGTTTCATGTAGGAACTATTTCTTTCTACCTAACTAAACCCATCAACAATATCACCACGCAGAAGGAGGCATAGGTCCATTATATCAAAGAGAAGACAGATATCTCTACAGCCAATATCTCCTCCACCAAAGATATGTATTTTGATTTTGGGGTGAACTTTA
>JAPZEB010000010.1:26423231-26445512 GCA_029783705.1 Chaetodon striatus | reverse complement strand
CTCCTGGTTGAGCTGCATAGAAAACCTTATAGCTGCGGACGTTGCCCACTGCTGGATCCCAGCGGACTGTCAGAGTGCTGAAAGTTGGGTCGGTCACCTTCAAGTTCTTCACTCCACCCAAGGGATCTAAGAAAAGGTGCAAATAGACGTCAAGATTAATCGATTAATTAACAGACATTTTGATAAATGTCTACTCAAAGCGAGGCCCCAGTTTGTTATTGTTCTATATTTTAATGGAGTCTGTAAAATATCTCAATAAATGTGAAAAAAAAATAATTCTTAAAACGCCAAAGTTAGAATTCGTCACTGCCATGAGTCAAGTGCTAGTTCGCTAACGTTTGCCAGATAAAAAATGTATTTACAACTGTCGTGTTTGTTTTGGAGAAGTTGGGGTTTTTTTTATTTCAAATGTTATTCTTTAACTAAGCTGCAAGATTTACTCTGTTTTATGTTCTTTTTTTCTTGTTTTACTGGTGTTGTAATATTTTATGGTGCCCTGTCAATCAGTAAGTCACACATCTCTGGTGTTTATTCAGTCATGGTGAGTTTAAGATAGCTTTCAGCCCATGAGGGCAGTAAAGTTGTATTTTACTCTATTCTATTCTTTTTCCATATTCATAAGAAAAACACATTCAGTGAAATGAGACTCTGGCTTAACATTATTCTTCTCTCAGGGTCCAGGCCACTTCCTGCAGCTACAAATCATTTAACAGACTCATCTGAACTTACTTGTCTTTCCATTTTCAGACTGTGCCCTGCCCTCCATCTCAGGGTAGATAGGCGTGACGCTGACCGTGTACTCTGTGTTGGGCTCCAGGTTCTTCAGGACAGTGGAGGTGGTGGTTCCAGACACCTGGTCCTGGATGAGGGAGAGAAGAAACAACTTTGAACTGGGTGAACTCTAGGATTCAGAGTACTCTCAGAAAAGAAAAGAGGGGTTTGGCAGATGCAGAAAGCCTCTCAGACTTAACAATGTCACAGTTTAATGTGTTGTGAGCCCAGTTTTCTTGGATGCAACTTCAGTCAGTAACTGTCTCCGTGCAACTAAGTAACAGGAACAGTAGAAGCTCACAGATAAAGATGGATTTAAGCAGAAAGCTTCCACTTCAAAACTGTCCTGGGACAGTCTGGGCCTTCGAGCAAAGCACCAAACTGGCAGCAAGAGGGAGTGCATGCCTTCCTCTGCATGAAATCCTCCAGGCTTCTGCTGCAAATGTGAATTTGATCTTTGTCTGTTTAATCTAATAGTAAGTCCTAAAATCTGCCAATGAGCTGAGATAACTTCAGTTGTTTCCAAATCAAATCATCTCTTTTCACGACATTCCTTGAACCAAGTGACATAATCTTGAGGGTAATGACAGGGACCCCCTTGAGATATTGTCACTGCTCTATAGATGAGTTAAACCATCCCACATCACTCTTAAATGTTTTCCATTAGCTCTAAGTAAATGTCGATTTTTTTTTAAGGCAACATTATCCAGCAGTTTTCATCTTTTGCTAACTTGATATTGCTCTTCTTTCAGGACAAGAGGAGAAAGTTCTTGCATGAAACTGCCTTGGAAAAAAAGGGTAATCATCTCACGCCACTGGCTTCTCTCCAGTGTTGAGAAAACTTGAATTTGGGGCCAAAACTAAGATGTAGCTGAAGCTGAAGAAGGTGGTGCTGAAACTGAGGAAGAAGACAAAGATGTAGAAAACAAGGAAGTAGACGAAGACGAAAACAAAGATGAAGAAGAAGATGAAGAAGAAGAAGGACCCAACCCAACAGACAACCTGTGAAGAAAGTGGGCATGACCAGCCAGACAACTTTTTCTGAAAAATAAACAGAATAATACAATGTTCCTCTAGTAGATAAATGTTTAATACATTATACCTAATTATACTGTGACCAGCAGATCTTTTATTGTTTTTTATTTGGTTTATTCAACTTAAAATACAAGTTCCCATCATTTTTAATGTTAAAGAGCTTTAATGTTAATATAGTCAACAGTCATCTTTAATTATTAATTAATTATTATTAATTAAAAAGCCATTCTAAAGGAGTAAATCTTACAAAAATGTCAGTGATATATAGAACACCACTTTGCAGCATCATCAGTATTAACCTAACCCTAACACCTAACCCTAAAAAACATACCAGTAGTTTTGCTACATTACCACAAATTGTGTATACTTTACATCAAGACTAACCATTTAACAAACCTGTGTTGTTCTATGTACCGGTATATCTACTGTTCCCATCTGCCATTGGTCCACTTCAACTCAATGCTGATGTTTGAACATAAGCTGACAATGTTTTTATTTATTTAAGTAACATTTAAATTGCATGTTTCTGATATAACTGTTGATACTGGCCAAAATCACTCAAATGAACCTTTAAAGCGTGTAACAAAGAACCATCTAAAAACAACACATTATTTCCAATGGACTAATGGCACAAAGAAACGACAATAAAAGACAGATGCATTACAATAATGAAAAATAAACAATGGTCAGTTACAGAGGGACAGAAAGAGAGGATTTTGAATAAAGGTTAATACTGTACATCTGTAAGTGCCACTGAACAATCATTGTGACTTTAAGGTAGCTAAAATGCCTCAAAGTGGTTTGAGTTAAAAGACATATCTCATTTCACATTCCAGGCGGTCATAAAAACCAAGATACTAATGGGGCATGGATGAAGTTCTCAGCTTCTGGTAAAAGTCCAACATCTGGAACTGGCAAATCCTGACAGTTACATAAAAGTCACTATTTTGCCATTAAGTGTTCCATAGTTTTCAGTAAGACCAACATGTCTCAAGAAACGTGTTGAACCTGATGACATAATATTTAGTGAGTGCAGTCTTACCATATCCTGCTCGCCTCCAGCAGCGGGCACCCAGGTCACAATGTACTCTCGTACGTTTCCCTCAGCGGGCTCCCAGCGGACATTCAGGGTGCTGGTGGTGGGATCGGTAACCTGCAGGTTCCTCACAAAACCCAGTGGCTCTGAGCAGAGACACGAAACAGGAAGACAGATTCAATGCTTGGACCGGACTGTCACACAGCTGCTGTCTAGTCAGAGGTTACTGGTGTCCAGGGGGCAGTTTGTCCAGATGTTGGACGGCAAGAAAATGGTTGTTCTCTGGCTTATTTCTCCTTGAGGCTCAGTTTTACTCTGCCGCTGGTGGGATTGATGCCGTTTTATATTTGTGTTACAATTGGGAAGCTTTTTTTCTGGTTCTGTCATTCAACTTGCTCAGCGCTGAAGTCATTATTCAATAGCAAAGCTTTTTCTATAGCCAGGGTAAATAGTGGATATTAGGGCTGTAACAGTTTGTGTATTCATGCCAAACATCACAGTATGAAAATCCTGGTGCAGTCCATGCAGCTGCATACAGAATACATGCCATGTAGGCTGACGCATGTGATGCAGAACCAAAGTTTACAAGCGCAAGTTTCACACCTAAACGTTGAGCTGTACATCGTTAGCAACATATTCTGAGGTAAGCACAACAAGCTGATGCCGTGCAGGTCAGTCAGTCTATGTCCAGTGCAATGAAAGAGCAGAGCTGGAAGACCAGCCTGCAGCTTCCGGTCAGCTACAACAACAGAGAGAGAGTTGTGTCTAAGATGAAGACAGTGTGTCAGTGTTGCTCCACCATTGTTGGGTATGTGATGGAAACACATCCAACATGCTAACATCCATCTGACGGCATCACCCAGATGTACCCTGTCCTTTGACTCTGACCAGTAGCCATTAAGTGTCCTGAAGCAGCTGCTGCTCAGTCAGACTCAGAGAGGAAATGATCTGTTTCATGATGAGGCTCGGGTGCTTTTTCAAGGTTCATTGATGCACTTGAACTTAAATACCATACAGCCAATAGCGCATGACCACAGACACTCACTTGTCTTCCCGTTGTCAGTCAGGCTGGGTCCATCTCCCTCTGCGTAGACGGGGACCACAGTGACGGTGTAGCGAGTGTCTGGTAGAAGCTTCTCCAGGACGGTTTTGGTGGTGCTCTCTGACACTTGCTCCTGCAAAAGACACATTTAACATTAACATTTACTATTACACTTAACTTAATTTTTACTTTGGGGTAATAATTACTTACTTATATTCATATTTACTCATATTACAAGACAAACTTTCTGAAAATATGATAGACAAAAATAAATAAATAAAGGAAAAACTTTTCAAATAAAATTACATTTTTCAGGGGCTATAATATTCATGTGACTAAGTTGTTATAAAAGTTGTGAAACTGTTGTTTTTATGGTTTGTTTTACATGTTGTCTTTGTGTACCTTTTTACATTTTCTGAATAAAACCTGACAGATTTTACAAACTTAGTCATAAATCAAGTTTACTCAAACAGTTCCAGTTGTTTCAGGATGTGCATTGCTGTTTCTCTTCTCAAAAGAAGAAGCAACATTTGAAACCACATTAACAGCATTCAAATTCCTCTGGCAAAGGACTTTAAAATTCTCCTGTAAAATTCACTTAGACATACTAATTTGGGGTTAAAGTTATGCTATCAGCAGAGACAAATGAACCATTTCTAAACAGACATACACAAGCAGCAAAATCGTCAGTCAGCTGTTATTTCACGGCTCTTTGCGATCTGAACGAGCATCTGATTACCAGGATTTACACGTACTTATTCTCTACAGGCTGTGCTCCAGAAATATAAGCTTCACATTTTCAACACACCATGCAGCGATGACGGACGCTCACTTGCAAAAGGATTTAAATGCTATTGTGTGGCATGACAGGATTATCTTGTCAGAAAGCATGACATCACTAAATCCCTGTTGAGAGCTTTGATCGTTTTGTTTCTTTTCAAGGAATTCAAACAAAGTCTGGCAGGTTTTTTATTAACTTCTCCTGCAAAACCTGCATTTCACAAAAAAAGTAATTGTCTTGGTTTTTTGGCACTACGTCTTATAATTTGTTCAGATTACTTTTTTTACAGCACGCATTTAAAGGTTTCCCCTTAATGTTATTTCAAAACACCTCAGAATCGCAGTTTACAGCACCATTAAACTCTGAGAGGAGCCGTCAAAGACAGGATGTCCCTCTGTGCAGTATTTCAACAACAACACAACACTGTGTGCCAAAACATTTGATACTTGAACGTATTCCAGATCAGATTGCAAAAGTCATTCACCAGCAGAATGCACCAGCCAATCAGATGAAACAATCAAAGGAGACACTGGTCTCAACTCACTGTTGTACAGCTGTGATTTTACGGATAAAAGAGTTAATTTTAATCTAAACGCCTCTAAAACTCCTCATGAAAAAGACGGCACCATCTGGCTAATATCCAGTTCTGATTTATAGGACAGTATTGATCTGCAAAGACAAATTATGATATATCAGTCTAAAACTAGACTAATATAAGTAACAGAACTAAACTAAATGCTCTACTTCTGTTATTGTCAGTACACTTCTTTGGTTGTTGTTAACTCGTCTTAGAAATTAAATCAACTTCATTTCCTCTATTACCAACTCACAAATTTTGAGAGAGAGAATTTCCTCACATACATCATAAATGTTTAGTTTAATTCAAGTTTAGTTAAAGCAAACCTAACTTGAATAAACTCAACTCAAGTTAACTTGACTTCAGTTAACGAAACTCTATTCAAGTCAAAGGGGACCTATTATGCTCATCTTCAGGTTCGGACATGTCGACATGTAAAACACACTTTATTTTCCTCATACTGTCTGTGCTGGAACACATGTACTTATCCTTTGTCTAAAACTCTCCATTTTAGCACCCGTGTCTTTAAGCCCCCCATCCAAAAAGCTTAGTCTGCTCTGATTGGTCAGTGTTTCTGAGTCTTCAGCATTTGCTCTCTATGTGTCTCTGTATCATCAGTGCAGCCAGAAGAATGACTGTAAGGGGGTAAACAGCACTTTCTACCTGTAAAAATCACCCATAAAAGCTTCTAAACCAAAATCTCCAAAACCAGACATGCTCCAGCAAGAATATGACCCAAAATTAACATCAGCAACCAAGGTTACATGTTTCCCTGATGCTAGCATGTAGCTACATGTACCAACGAAGGCTACACAATCTCAATACTTGCAGTAGCGTGCCTGGAGCAGATGGACATATAAAGAAAACTGTCACAAGCTGACATCAGCAAGTCTCAGAAAACAAAGAAAAAACCCTTGAAACAGAGTATTCAGAACGGTCTGAATCCTGAGGATTTTTCTCACAGGGATTAATTTTATTAATTTTTGTTTACCTCATTATTTCAAATGTAAATATAAATATTAAACACTGTAACATAATATATGTGACAGAAATTAAGGAAAAGCATGTTAGGTGCTCTTTAACTCGACTCAACCCAAGTTAACTCGACCCGTTTCAAGTTATCTAAACTCGACCTAAGTTGATTTATTTTGACTCAAGTTTAACTTGGCTCCACATAATTAAGCTCATCTCAACTAGGGCTTGATTTGTAACTTCCCATGTTCTGTATTTGATCATATTTTAGTAACAAGCCTCACTGTTCTTTGATCTGATCATTTATTGTTTGCTGCTATTTGTTGGATTTACTGAATGAATCAGGATCAGAATAGAACAGAATTTTTATTTTTGTCTTTCTTTATATTATGATGACTTTAGTTTGAGAGCCTTTATCTGCAAGCACCAGTAAGTAAAACGCAATTCGTTTTTTATTTATACATTCAGACCAGGTCTTATCTTTTTTTTTATTTTAATGCTGCAAACTAAACAAAGGAGCAAAAAGGGTTCTTACCACAATCTCCGGTCCTCCATCTGTAGGAACATAGATCACTTTGTAGCCCTGAACGTTGCCATCAGCAGGATTCCAGTTTACAGTGAGAGTGCTGAAGGTCGGGTTGGTCACCCTCATGGTGCCCACTCCACCCAAAGGCACTAGAAGCAGGAAAATTATTGTTGTTGCCAAACTGTTTTAACAATACATCTAGGCTAAAATAAAAAAAAAATCCAGCCCCACAGTCAGTAACTTACATGTCCTTCCTTCCTCTGACTGGCGTTTTCCCTCCCTGGATGGGTAGACTGGTAACACAGACACTGTGTATGGTGTGTCGGGCATCAAGTTCCTAAGGATGATATTGGTGGTGCCTCCAGGAACTTGTTCCTGTTTAGCAAGATTAAAAAGTAAAAAAAAAAAAATCAGTCACAAAACTGGCTGCCTGATCTGTTTTTGTCCTCACAGGTAAGACGGGTGTAAAAAAAAAAAAAAAAAGTCTCACCATCTCCTCTAGGCCACCAGCAACAGGCACAAAGAAGACTTTGTACAGGCGAACAGCTCCTTCAGCTGGGTCCCAGTTCACAGTCAGAGAGGTCATGGTGGGGTCTGTCACCCTCAGGTTCTTCACTCCTCCCAGTGGTCCTAAACAAGACGACAAGTCAGGTTACTCATAAAGACCTGCCTGTGAATACATTATTTCAATTTTCTGAGATTATGTCAGTCTGTTGTGTTTTTATCCTTAGTATATAATGTTTATCTTGAGTAAGGACTTGTCCTTGTGTCAGCCATTGGAGTTATTAGAGCTATTAGAGGGAGTAACAGGATGCCAATAGTTGGTGAAAATGAGATAATCTTATCCTATAAAAATGAAGATGATTCAGCGTAAATGTAGATTAGTCCTCAGTCTTACTTGTCTTTCCATTCTCAGACATCATCTTTCCATCTCCTGCAGGGTAAACTGGCACCAGAGAGACGGTGTAGAGGGTGTCAGGCTGCAGGCCTCGCAGTATAATGTTGGTTGTGCCTGCAGACACTGTTTCCTGAGTTCAACAACAAATGACACATATTAGCTGCTGACAGAAGACAGAGAGACAAGCATGCAACCATAAATACTTAGAGTTAGTGGTTACAACGACAGCACCAGCAGCTTTTAGTTTGCCTCTGAGCAAAGCAGTTAACCCCCAAACTCTCCAGCCAAATTATGCGGCAACAGTAAAAGACCGGTTGTAGCAGTCTGAGGGCTATTTAACAAAGCAGGATAAGCACTTCAGCCAAATGAAAACTGTGTAAATCATGTCATTAAAGTTTGCTCATGATAAACTGTTATCAACATGCATGACTGAATCAAAGGTGTGGAGTTTTGTCATGTGTTTGATGCCGTCTTTACAACATTTATTGTAGAACACATTTTTGAGTGAGAGAGGACTTTTTAGATCTAAAAGCGCCAGACGTGTTAAGACACACAGGTGAATGATTTGGCTTCAGGTTCCACATTGCACATTGCCAGCCAACAGGAAGCCGATGAATGTCCTACCAGTCCTACCATGCTCTCAGCTCCTCCGGCAGCAGGAGCATAAATGAGTTTGTACTCCTTTACTCTGCCCTCAGCGGGCTCCCAGCGCACATTCAGGGTGGTCATGGTGGGGTTCACCACCTGCAGATTCCTCACTCCACCCAGAGGCTCTGAGGGAATAGAGAGACACATATTCAATCAGCAGAGAGTCTCTTAATTTACTCCATCTACTGAACTGTACTGCAGCACTGGTACTTCACTTTAACATCATATTTGGCTAATCCTCTGATGTATTTTTGACTGCCCAACATTGTTCTGAAAGCTGCAGTTTCAGGTTAGTTTGCACATAAATATTTTCATTCAAAATTACACAAGCTCATAAACTATACATTAAATATGATTACAGTGTGTTTCTTTACTTCCTCTCTTGTCACTTTCAGTCTTTCTTTCTTCCCCTCTTTGTCACCACCCTGTGAAAACTATGTATTTTACAAACATCAACTTTTCATAAGCTTAGTAAAATAAGAAATTTTCTTTTTTCCTTTGCTTTGTGACGATACAATTTTTAGATAATCCAACTGACTTTTGAAGAGTTTATCTACCTCCAATAATTGAATTTGCACAGCCTTTCAAGGCACACTTGAAATCCATATGTATATCCGAAAATTTCAGAACTGCCAAATGTAAAAATACATGGTTTTAAGTGACATCTAATGCATGAAAATCCCAAAAAGTGGGAATATGAGGTTTTGACTTAACAGAAAAATTAAATGTCTTCACTATTAGTACTTGTACTATGGAGACATGAGTACATCTAATGTTGACACTTTAACTTAAGTAGATGTTTTACTTGCAGTGAAATATTTTTCAACTAGTATTACTACATCCTTCACTGCGGTCAGATACAGCAGGAACAATTACTTAATGTTTATATCTTCTTTATAAAATGCCCTAACTGCAACCCAGTGAGAACTACATTCCTCAAGTGTTTTGGACCTCCATTGACATTAAACTCTTACTGGTTTGTCCTTCACCGCTGACATCTCTGCTGACGCCAGTGGGGTACACAGCAGCCACGCTGATGGAGTACTGAGTGTCTGGCTCCAGTTTCTGCAGGATGACACTGGTCTTCCTCCCTCCAACCTGCATCTGTTCACAGGAAACATGTGAGCAGTGAGACTCATTGGCAGAGACAGAATTGTTTTTCTCTCACTTCAGAGTGACACGGCCATTTATCAAAGCTGAGTGACAAGTGGCTGACGCATGAACAAGACTGTCACAGCTAGGAGACGCGTCTTTGGCAATGACTGATGTAACAGCACTGACATATGGTTATAGTAAGTAGTCTGTGTCAGTGTCCTCAGATTGGGGTTATTCAGTCTGAACATGAAATTTACATAAGATCAGATAAAAGAAAATTCATGCAAAATGCAAATACTAACTTGAAATCCTCATTTTTCGGAATTAGTTAATGTTTCTATTCCTGTAGTTTATCAATCGCAATAATCTAATTTTAAAACTTATATATATTTTTCAAGGGGCTAACATGAAGCCCATGATCATAAAGGTCCAGTGTATACGATTAAGGAGTATCTATTAGAGGCTGCATAATGTAATTTGTGACAAGTGTGTAGGAGAATTACAATGACCGTTGTGAAATGGCGGATCACCCTCCAGTGTTTGGTTTATCCAGTCTGGGCTAATGTAGAAACAACCAGCTGGCTCCATGACAGAGGACCTGCTCCGTATGAAGATAAAAATGGCTCCTTGTAAGGTGACAAAAACACCTTATTGCAGGACTTGTAACAGATTTTTTTACACTAGTTTGCATTCATTGCCTGAGTAAACGATCTAAAAACTTCCTCCACAACTGGTTATTTGATATTACAAGAATAAAAGTATATGAAACTATGCTATATAAAAAAAAAAGCAGAAAAAATTCCATTAAATCTAAATTACAAATGTACAAAATGGTTTAAGGAAGCAGCTTAATATCTCTAAATCTGTAATCATTTATCCCTGCTGTAGTCACTCAGTCTTCCAAAAACTAAACTGAAACTCTAAAATGCGCAGTAACTTGCAGTGTGTCATATTTTGGAGACTGAGCCGCTGTTTCTTAGGACGATGTCAGCAAACTATTTACATTATTTATACATGAGTAAGTAAAGTATTTCTCTGGAAAGGAATCCAAGTAGGCCTTTGGGAAATCCTGAGCAAACAACTCGGCAGTATATCATGAAATGGATACCACACTGTAAACACATTCATAGAGGGTGTAAACAGTTTGCCTGGTAGCTAAGAGATAAATGACAGAGACTATCACATCGCATTTACATCAGTATGTTAGGTATTTGGCTGGATATTTTATTCAGAGTGGCTCTTGTGGATATCAAACTTGTGACATTTTGTTTACAGGATGATCTTTTAATCAAGAGGCAACTGAGCTGGTTATTTCATAACACTGAATCACAGAAGACATATCATTATATAAGAATTAACATTTTTTAAGAACTAATCAAGGAATTTATCAATTTATTCTTCATTTATTCTATTTATGTTAAAAGGCCAAATCCCCCCCACACACACACACACACACACACAAATTAAAGAAACATCATATGCTGCTCAACAGGACATTTTTTTACAGTCAGCTGTGGTGACTTTTAAATGTGTTCGAACATAAATTCATGGTTAAAATCCACTATGCAAAGGGCGTTATAATTTGAACTGTTACTCTGACTTAAATCATCATCAGTGTTAAGTACCTACTTTTTTTGAGGTAGATTGTTACAGGGGAGGTCTGGTGTTATTTTATGTTTTCTTATGATCAATAAATCTCACAAAAAGACCATGTGCTGACTTCCCTACTCTGTCTGTGGCTCACAGCACCAAGCTCATTGGTTCCTGCTGAAGACGTAAATGCTTAAAAATACTGCTTCACTTTTTTAAAAAGTCTCAGTAATTTTCTAAAACAGCTGGTGCGGGTGCTTATCTTTCTCTTCTACTATTTTGCATTGTATCATACTGTCCTGTAATGGTGCTGTTTGTCATTCAGTTGATCACTGGTAAAGTTAGAGATGTACTTCACTGTATTTAAAATACTAGCTCTAGAAAAAGTCACTTGCTAAATGCCTATTCTTATTGTCATCTGAAAGAACTGGTGCATCACTGTTGCCTAACTTTTCAGTCCCCCCAGCTGCATTTCAGTTGAGCTCATCTTTTCAGTGAAGGTGGTTTCAGGTCAGACCCCTACTGAGGGTACTTAATGCCTAAAAGGTAATAATATCCATTTTTATAAAAGATATTTTGGTATTTTCAAATAAAAAATGACGTGTATTTTAATTAAACACATTTTCTCATACCAAAATGTTGTGTTTTATTTTTAAAATACATTTAAATAATATATTATAATAGATACATCTATTGTTGGTTTGAGGCTTTTTGTGGGATTTGTTAACAATAAGAAAAATATATAGTATAAATAACCTTATCTTTTAAGAGTAAAATAAAAGCTAAAATCAATGTCAGGCTGCAGACTCTCACAGGAATTCTTCATATTTTCATCTCTGTGGGTGTCCAGTATGATTTATTCCATTGGGAGTTACAGCAGTTCCACCTCAGTCTAGAGCTATCATTCTTCTCTGCTGTGGTATTTCACTAGATTTAGTGATGTACCATACAGCATCAGCACAGACGTAGACTGTGCAAAAACTGTAGTTTTTGACTCTTTCCATGAAAGCTGCACAATTCCCAAAGTGAACATTTACTATTTTTCTACATTTTGAGAGCAGTGAGGAAACCCTGAGCTCATCCTGCACAAACAAACATCCTGTCTGGTTTCATATGACTGATGTTAATAACAACAAGCCTGCAGACGACAACACGACACCAGATGCTCTCAGTTCTCTGGAATACACATCTGACTTGGTGAGGGGGATCAGAAATCCATTAGACAGATTTGTACCGCTGACATCATGATTCGACCCTGACACTTTGTTTGGGGGAACACTGTCATAACATCTCAGAGACACAATAAAAAATTTAACTCCCTGAAATTCTTTTCATACAACCCGCAGTTTCCTTTCAAGTTATTTCCAGCACTAATCACTGTTGGTCATTGCATAGGAATGCAAGCTTGGTGGCCAAATGCGGGAGTCCTCTAGCTACACAATCGCGCTGCGGGACGCTGTCATAAAACAAATGTCAAAATATGACAAAGGAGTTCAGAATAGCCAGAAATGTCTTTTCCAGAGTGCTGGGGGCATTTTGTTTAAGTCCTTCAGGATGTCTTTGTGCATCTGAAGAGGCATGAGGCAAAATCCTACTCGTTCAGTGCTGTAAGTTAAATGTTTTTGGCAATATCTGTTCCCTGATTTATTGAACGTGTTGTTGTCAAACAATTTTACTGTGACTTAATGTTAACAATGGCAATGCTCATCATCATGAGTCACAGTAAAGATGTTTGAAAATGGTTTCAAGTCGCAGTCCATTAATTCAGGGGATTTTTTTTTTTTTTCCTAAAGAGAAGCATGTTTTGCCTGTAACATAATGAATTGAGTCCATTTTTTTACATTTCCACATCAGTACAGTTTTAAGTTCTGGTATTTTCCATCAGTATGTCTGTGTTTTCCTACTTCCTACTTAAACTTCTTTGCATTTTAGGCTAAACACTGTGTGTTTTTTCAACACTGCATTTATCTGACAGTAGGCCTTACTTTGGAAGACTTCAATTTTTGTCTTGTCATGAGATAAATGTGGTTGTTATGTGTTGGATAAAAATCTTGTCATCTGTGTGAAGAAACCTTTAGATTCTTATTTTTTAAAAGATGTGTTTAAGTAGGTTTCTCCAGATGTTATTTATTTAAAAAATTCTCACTTATTGAGTCAAACGACAAAGACTTTTGCAGAAATGTGCAGGTGTCAGCCGTTATACTCAGAGCTTATAATACATTTGAATTTCTTTCATGTTTACATTGTTGAGACTCTTAACTCCTAAGAGCTCCTTGGTTTGCTGGGTCTGACTTTTAGGTACACAATCACACACACGCACACACACACACACACACTCCGGTTTTGTAATATTGAAATATTGTGAGTTTTGGCAGGCAGATGTGAAACCATGAAAATCCACCAAAGTGGAGATACAGAGTTTCCACATCACTTAAAAACTAAAATTTTCTCAACAATAAGTGCTTAAAGTTTACTTTAGGATCACAGCTCATACTTGTGTACTTTTATGTGGAGAAAAAAAATCCCTTTAAATATTTTGAAAGTTAAGTAAAGGACTCCTGCTATTTTTCTGCCACTGGTGGCCTCATTTATTTAACTTTTTTGCAGTCATCTCTAAATAACTCAAACATTCCATACTTAAAATGATTTATTCTATAAAAATTGAGGACGATGACACAGCATTAGCCTTAAAGTCTTTTTGGCTTCTTTCCCTGCAGAATTTTATGTCTTTTTTTTCTGTTTTGGACATCCTGAAAGTGTATCTCAGGAGGGAGAAAAAAACTTCCCATCATATCAAACAGTTCATAATTGATTTATTTCTATATGTGCCCTGAGACTCATATTGCAAACTCTTTTGACGGGTTTAAAGCTCCCCATCACGTTGAGATATCCATCGATTTGTCATCGAATGGCTAAAGCACATTGGAGATGCACAGCCGGCACCACCGCACCCCAAAAAGAGTCAAACAAAACCTCCATTTGCGTGACCATTTGGAAAATCCACCTTCAAAAGGAATTTAGTCATATTGTTCCTCTAATCCTGCACAAACAGATGATACCCAGTGTGCGTTTACAGCCATGTGGGGACGGGAGAGAGGGATGTGTTTTCTGGTAAATCTCTAATTTTACAAAACAGTCCTTGAACTAAAGCCAATCTGGGTGTAAAAACTTAAATAAACATTTTAGAAGTCTCTGCAGTCACTCTATTGTTCAGAGTTAGTGGAGCAGCTCCAGCTTTTGTCTCTTGACAAATGGAAGAGCCAAGTGGTGGTGTGTGTGTGTGTGTGTGTGTGTGTGTGTGTTAAGTAAAGCAGTACTTTACATGAATTCTGTGGCTTGATTTAAATTTACATCAGATTTATTGATAAAAGATAAAATCAAGGTGTTTTATCAAGTTTAAATCAAATACAATTGCCTTGATTTTGTGTTCCAAGAGACTCTAGCATTGTTTAAATTAGGAATGTACAACACTGAAATTGTCATACAATCAATATACTATTACCTACACTATTTTATTATCATTACCATTATTGCCAAAATACATCTCCAAGTTGAATTGTTATAAAACTTCAACTTATCAGTTCCTACTTGTTCCTTACTATAATGTAAATTCACTGAAACTCCAAAAGCAAGTCCACACACCAGAAACTGATCCTTTTGGAGGTTCTAATCGTATTACCACATGTGACGTTTCAGGCACCAGCCCTTCAGTTTCTGGTGTGCAGAACTGCTTTTGTATTTTTTTAATTTGTTTTTTCTGTCCAGCAACCAGTATTTATTGTCTTTGAATGTGCATGCTGATTTTTGAGACTTCAGTCTGTAAATTTGTCATAACTGCACCAACATTTTTTTGGCAATTTATATTCTGTTTTATGTAATTCATTTTCTTTCTGGTTGTCTGTCAGATGTTGTTTTAAATATATTTCTATGCGTTATGCAAAGCACTTCAAACTGCCTTTTGATAAATACACCAGCCTTGAAAATTACTTTTCACCAATAAATTGCCAATCAAATAATTACAACAGGATGAAGTCTACAGGATTTTTCCACAAGACAGCCATTTTGTGATTACTTTACGCCGATGACAGCACTGTATATTAATCTAAAATTTATGAATGGAGTCATTTTCAACACTGTAAAATGAGCAGTAAACTTACTGTAAGAGGCTCCCCTCCAGCAACGGGCCTGTAAATGATCTTGTAATTCTGGACGGCACCGGGTGCAGGGTCCCACTTCAGCGACAGCGACGAGGTGGTGGCGTTGAAAACCCTCAAGTTTTGAGGAGGCTCAGCAGGCACTGGGAGCACACAGATAAATCAAGTGAGCTAATTAGAAAAAAAACCTGTGCAACCTTTTGGTGGATTTGGAGATGATGATGGTGAGGATGATGATGATGATGATGATGATGATGATGGTGATGATGATCATTATAGTGATTGTGGTGATGATGATGCTCCCACAATCTCGCAGGTCATCAGAGCTGGAAGGGTCAATTTTAGGATGGAAGCAGCAAAACAGGAGCAGCAGTATGAAGCTGTTCAGAGCAGAGCTGGAGGTCAGTAACTTCTAATTCAAATCATTAATCTCCACAATGCAATTCTTTAATATCAAGTTGGCAGTTGGCGCCCACTTGTACGTGAAAATTCCAAAATGTCCCATCAGCATTTGGGACATAAAAGTAAGAGATATTAACATATAATATATAACAAGTATATAACAAGAAATTAGGGGTGATGCTGTAATAAGTTTTAGGGGTCAAAACTTACTTTTTATGGGAAAAAATTCAGAGAATATGACAGACAAAATTAAGGGTTTTTAACAAATTTGGGTGTTCTGACAAAAAAAATAGGGAGTATCCAAAAAAAATCAGTCAAAACATAAATTTGAGGAGACACTAAGTACTGTACCAAATACATTTCAATATGCTCTGTGGCAAATATTGGGATTATGACTTATTAAATTAAGAAACACTAAACTAAATTTTAAAAGGTAAATTACGCTGTAAGAAGGCTTTTAGTTATTGAGTCTTGAATTAAAAGTTCACTGAGCCCCAACTCTACAGCAGAAATACTGTAAATTAAGCAACAACATGCCAAACAATTAATGTGATGACTGAGGTGAACACCAGTAAAGGATGATGTGATGACATAATAAAATGACATTACAATGTGAAATAAATGAAACTGCGACAACAGAAATGTTATGATTAAAAAAAAGTGAAGGATGGGAACACACATTGATGAGTGATTACATGTTGACTTTCACACTTTCGCATTTTAAGCTCTAAATCTACGTTCACACCACAGTCTACGACTGCACACTTCTACTGAGAGGTTCTGCTTTACATGATATGTTTGTTTCTGCCACTCTATGTCCAGTGTTAAAAAAATAAGTTTGTGCCCCTAACTCAGTGTAAACAAAGCGCATTCATTCCTGCAGTCTCGTGCAAGCCTTTTGATAACCGCTATGTTTTATAAACGTTAACTGTTACAACATACCTTAACATGTCAAAATATTGAGCTGATGTTGCTTTGAAGGTATCTCATAAAGTTTTGCAAAAACAGAAATAGACCGCAGCAATAACATGGCTGCAGTAGCTGGCTAGCAAACTAGTTTCCAGTACTGCTTATCATGGTTATTCTGGGAAGCTGTTACAACATCATCTATATCAATATTTATAGGCTATCACTAAATACTGCATTACACCATCATTTTATTATGAATTATTATTAGGAATGACAAAATGCAATTAAATGTGACACTGAAAAATTTTGCCTACGTAAAATACCTAAAATACCTTCCTATACAACCTATACTAAACTTGCGCAATGATTCAAACAGATGCTATTCATTTCAGTAAAATTATGGTCATTTATTATGCAATCAGTAAACATTACCACACAACACAGTGTCCTAATTTAAAAAAAAAAAATAATAGACCAGGTGGCAACCCGGTCCAGTCCTTCACCATGTTTAATATTATTTATATCAGGCCAATTTAGAGTCTATTATTATGTTTATGAAATAGTAAAACACCTAAACTAAACAAAATAGGAAAACTGAAATTTGGTAATGTTTATGTTGGATAATGAAGTGATGAGCCTCCATTTTTGGTCAGCTATTTTAACTGCTTACATGTAAAAGCATCAATTATTTTGCTATAGTTCCCAGCACTAATTCAAAGCAGTGATTAATCTGCTGAGTAAAACTGGAGGTGGCCCTTAACAGCAACAGATACAAATGCTTTTTGTCTTCATGTATTATTCAGCTAAGCCTTTAGTAAAGTTGCTAAGCTATTCCGTGGCAACAAAAGATTAAAAAGGTAAAAATGCAGTCGTGACCAATAAAAGAAAATCAACAAATGTCCAGTAACAGAGTGCTCATATTGTTTGTGGTGTGAACGCACAGTGGAGCACTGAAATGCACATACAACTGTACATGCAGTTAAGGCAGAAAAAGTCTGGTTCTGTCAACACTTTCCCCTTTTGTCAATATTATCATTCCACACAAAATCATGAACATTACAGTGAAAAGGAGCCTGTCCTTCTCATATGACATACCATCTGGAGCCTTTAACACTAGAAAGAGATGTCAAGAAAACAACAACGTTATTATTTCCAAGCGAGTTGCATATCTCACTGTAAAATGTAATGGCTGTTTTTTGGGGGCTGAAAGGGCAACTTGGGTGCTTGTGCTTACATGTACGCTCGCTTCCCATTAGGTCCTCACTCTCCGACTCATCAAGGTAGATGGCCGTGACGGTGACAGAGTATTCAGTGTCTGGGTCCAAGTTTGGCAGAACATAGGAGGTCTCATCGCTATTCAAGATGGCCTGGTGATGGAGACAAAATAAGAAGATGGAAAAGACTGTTTACTGTCTATTCTTCTGCAATAAAAAATGTATGTGTGGAGCCATCAGTAATTCAGGCAGCAGAACATGACAAACAACACCTTTATTGAGTATGTAAAGACCCAAATGGCTTTTTCAGCTATATAACAAGCAAGAAATCCTCTAGCCTGACAAAATCACAAATTCAAGTTAGTGTGTGACCTCTCAGTTAATTTTAAATTTTCAAGGTACCAACACAGCTGTAGACCAAAATGCCTCTGGAGACAGCTGGATAGACCTACAATCAATCAGAGCCATGAAACATGACATATTGCTGAGCATCAGACAAACAGCGTGCAGAGATGAGCTGTGATGGTGTAGCATCACTGTGTCTGTAATCAAGTGTTTCCATTTTTGCTATCAGAATTTCAAAATAGTACTGAAGTTCCACATCAGCTATAGCCATCTTGGTTGTTCTGAAAATGCCTCAACAGAGCTTCTCTTTACTAAGCTAGGTTTCTGCTCGCTGTAGTGTCCCCAGTGCGAGAAAATGACGTCATCACATATTTTGTCAAAAGAGCAAAGGCTCCCAAATTGTCAGTCATTGTCTCAGACATGCCCCATATTAGATAAACGGTTGTGACTGGGCCGACCCAGGCCAGTTCGGGTGGAAATCTGTCTGATCAGGCAAGGCACCAGGCGTATCTGCCAGAGCAAATGAAACATGAGCTCACAGATTTGTCTGGTTCCCAGCCTAGAAATTTTCATCAATTATCAAAAAATAAGTATGAGGCAGATTCAAAGTCTGTTCTTTAGCCAAATCCATTAAAGTTCACATAACAAGACACTTTAGAGTGCATTATTGTGCCATCCTCTGCATACAGTCTGTGGACTTGCCTCATTCTCACAAGGCTAACGATGTAATTACAGACAGAAATGTTTTCTTCTAAATTCGTTTAATGTTTGTTTTCCCTTCAACTTCCATTTCTGCTTGTCAAATTACAATTTACAGAAGTCACCTATCAGTCAAACATTATGGGCAGTAAACTATGAAACAGTGAGCTAAAAGCTTGTCCTTTATGCTGGAGAGGCTGGAAACTTAGAAACAAAAACTCAGCTTGTTTCACAGTGGACTGTGACATTGATTTAGTTGTATGCTCCGTTGAGTCAGTGCATATGAATGCCAACTATCTGCTAATTAAAAAAAAAAAAGAAAAGATGTGCAGCCCTTGATTGACACCCTTGACTGATAGATGGGGACAATAAAATTAAAAAAAAAAAAAAACTGTTTTGCAGATTTACCCTCATGCATTTCATTTAAATCTGACCTCTGAGATGGGAAGCATTTTGCAGTGTTTTCATCAGCCTATAAAGAAAGTCTAATATTTTGAAAGTCAGAGCTGAACTAAGACTGTAATAAACAACCTGGTATGGATTTCATTCACACATGTTTGTGCTGAAGTGTATGTCGGGTGGGGAGGCAAGAGTGGGCCCAAAAACAAACTTGGAGGGCCAAAATATAACAAGAAGAAAACAAAGAGAGCATTATTGTTGCTGCAGCTAAACTGGATTTTTTTACTTAAGTCTTGGCGAACACAGTAACTGAGTTTTGTGAGGCATGTCAGTTTAAGGGATCTGTGAAACCACAATGGATCATTCTTGTAATCTTCTTTTTTACTTCAGTAATAAGAAAAATTTTAAATGACAGTTCTACAGTATGACTGTTTCATTTAAGCAAAACCATACCCAGTTTCATAATCGACCCAGTCTACATGTTAGAAAGGCTGGACTGATACAGGACGATGAACAAGTTCAATCCTGACTGGTTCCTGCAGGTGAGCCTGAATGCTCTTAACCTGAACTCAGGGCTGTACTGCTGTCTTTGATTTCAGGCTCCAGTTTTAATCAGAGGAATGAAATACTGTGAGGCTACAGGCGAAAAACTTCAGAGGTATTTATCCAGCTGCTGAAGATGCATTTTTTGATAACAAAGAGAAAAGTAAAGTGGACAAAGCAAATCCAGATACAATCTGGATACACGTCAGAGATGCCAGATGTCTTGGTCTAAGCTTGGTCAAAGTGGGTGTCTAAACTCTCAAAAACCTTTTCTTAACATGTCTTTGCACACCTCAGTTCCTATCCCATAAGGAGACTAGATACAACTGAGTGTGATGCACAATGATTTACAACATCTTAAGAAGTTAATTAGTTAATCTCCCATCCACTGATGAGTTGACTGGTTAAAGCTGAAACATGCTTCTCTGGACTGCACGTGGGCCTGAGTTCACATGCTTTTTCTTTTATACTTAACGTTTACGAGTTAATAACACCCCTCATCACGTGTACCTTGGCAGAAACATTATTCTAGCTGTAGAGGTCGAAGAGTTTAGTTAACGGCTAGGAATAAAGCATTTCCTGTATTTTTACAACTGCGTTTTTAAATTGATTTCCTACCTTCCAGGTACCATTAAGCAGAATGAATTTCACACGGACTTAAACCTAAGGAGAACCTATTATGGCAATAACACACAAGAATAAACTTTCAAGTTTTGCCAAGCCATAATCAAGTGTTGATGATGGAGAAGAACACATAGTAATATGGTACTGGATAATTCAAATTGAATTTCTTGATTAATTTCTTGCAATAAAAAAATTGCTATTCAACAGCCTTGTTGAACCCTCCATAAAATTCTTGAAAGTTACAACACCAGTGAGGAAGAGTTGTCCTGAAAAGTAATTGAATCATCATGTCATGATGACACTAACAAAATCATTAAAGGTGACAAACTGTTAACTGCGATGGATTACTAATTGTTAAACCCAGTGACTACATGTAAAATGGAGAACCTATAAAACTATAGAGCTGTACCTTGTGAACAGTAGTAGTGATGCATATGTGATTTGTATTAAATGGCCTAAACATGATAAAATATGGTAAAATGCAGATATTTCTTTAAACCTGTCAAACATTTAATAAGACACTAATATGGTTTATATTTTAGTTTTGAACACATTTTTGTAGCTCTGGACTTTGTGTTGACATGGTCTTTGAAAGGCTGTATGTAAAGTCAGACTGTAGCCACAAAATAATGTGATGCAGTCCTGTCCAGCACTGGCTAATTAACTTACAAACTGGGGGCTGCTGTCCCCCCTCTTGGTCCAGCCGATGCGGTAGAGGGCCACGTCCGGGGCCCCATGCTCCCAGGAAGCTCTGAACGAGGTCTGGGTCACCTCAGAGAACCGCAGGTTCTTGGGGGCAGGAACAACATCTGCTCACACAGAAAGAAATGAGCAGGAGGAAGGATGTGTTGGTAATTACGAGGAGGTTCTGAGAGATGAGGCAACATCATATGAAGGCTATTTACTGTAGGTACAAGTGTGTAGCTTACCAACATGTGTTTGCTCCAATTATGTGTGTATTGTGTTTGTGCGCACATTTGTTTGCATGTGTGTGTGCATTCTTGTATGGCGTTCTTTGGGAGGACCAGATGTTTAGACCTGCCAATGAGGACATTTTTTAAATGTGAGGAAATACTATTTTTTCCTCATTTTTTGGTTTAAGAGTTGGTTCAGGGTGAAGGTTAAAGTACTCTAAAAGTCAGACTGAATCAACATTTTGATACATTTCATTCATTCAGTTTGGCATTGTGCTTATGTTAACCACTTTCATATTGGGAGGTGGGATACTTGGTTTTGTTTTGCCCTAAACAATCAGCAGCAAGTTAAATAACTGTCTGGCAAAAGTTTCTTTTTTTTTTTTCATAAACAGAAGCTTTGGAGCGGCTAACTTAATTAAAGAAATATGTCAGTTAAATGGTCGTTCCTTCTATATTTCTGACTTTCAATAACCTGTAAAGCTGTGTCAGATCTCATCCATGCTTGCGGACATTTTTCTTTTGCTTTGTCTCATGAATGTAGCTAACTCGGTTGTTTCTCGGAGGGGGTAAAATAGCTGTCAACAGGTACAAAGCCAGACATATTTGAATCCCTGAACAAATTCAAGATGTGTGCAGTCATTCACAGGTATTAGGAGCTAAAAATGTCAATGGGGGTCCTCAAAAGTATAGAACTACAAATGTATGAGTGTTTTTCCACAGCTCACAGGGGATTAATGATAAACAGAGTCAGTGCAGTAAATGATTACACACACGGCCAGTCCAGCCTCTCTGGAAGCTGTTTTCAGTCCAGGAGGGGAAGTTAAGTGAAGTCAAAGTTAATACAGAACTCATCACCATCACAAACACTGTACACGTCTCTAAAACACATGTACTGTTCAGGCACTGGAGAGGGTTGGTCAGCTTAATCAAATTTGATGTAGTTAAAGGGTAAGTATACAGTATTTCCTTACTAATTAATGGCCATATATTTTCCTCTGGTGGACAGACAAAAGACAACAATGAAAAGTCTCTCTGGGGAATTAGCCTGAGTGCAGTTTGAGATGCTGTTTGGAGTTTTAAGCTGCAGCCTGAATCAAAAAGAAG
>JAPZEB010000010.1:26356949-26388045 GCA_029783705.1 Chaetodon striatus | reverse complement strand
GGAAACCCAGAGACTGACTTGACTGTAGTTAGCCAGTTAGCATAATAACAACACAATCCAGTATTGAAAGAGCAAAGCATATTTACCGTGTGCCAGTGAACAATTGCACAAACCATCTGGAAACGTTTCTGCTAAAGAGCTCAGTGACTTTAGAAAAACAATCTGGCCTCATATTACAAGTTCGATTCGACCTCACTCCCTCTGGACTTTAGCTCTTTGTTTACTTTCCTCACTTTGTTTCTCATGTTGTGTGTGGAGCTGAACTGCCAATCAGAGTGATTTAATTTGCAAACAGGCTCCACTGTTGCTGCCAGTGATTCATCATGTTGAATCAGTGGAAAGAAAAGCCAACTGGCGCCAAATAGGGCCAATGGTGCGGGACACACCACACCAATGAGGGCAACAGATGCTCACCGGCCTAACTTTGAGCGATGGCTTACCGTCAGCTTAGTGTGTCAGGACCTTTATGAATGTGTAGCAATGTGCTATATTAATAGTTACATATTTATTCAGGCACCTATTGCACTCTGCAAGTTACACTGTTGTCTCACTATCTAGAAATTTCATTGCGTTGCCTATATTTGTGTTCACACTTGCGTGGCCAGTAAAGCTGATTCTGATTGTGATTCTGGACTTAGGAGTGTACATACCTGCAGAGTCCCCTGCCTGATACTTAAAGTGTAGCCTAGGTCTTAGCAAGCATTTATTGTGAACCTGTAAGGTATATAAACTTCATTATATATAGTATTTATCAAAATAGCTAATAGCCTATAGGTATGAAAAAGCATGAACTACAACCACCTGACAAATTAAATGACTGAAGTCTGAAGTGCTGATTAATAATAAGGAAACTTTGCAATAAGCCAACAATGGCTGAAACATCTGCCAGCTGATATCCAAATAACAACCATTTTTGGTCAGTCAACAACCTCTTCATGCACATGTGAGCCACATCTGACATCCTTTCTGCTGGTATATCATTACGGGGGAAGAAACCGCTGGCAGTATATTTTTAAGTCTGACAGAGGTTTCTATGTCTGGATGTATTGATTCAAACATCAGTCAGACTCAGGAGCTCGCCCACCACCCCCACACTTCACCTCAAAGTACTGCTGTGCACAGAGTTTCCTTCTAACACCAATTTTAAGGTTTTTCTTGCCCTTACTTTAAGTCATTTTTTAATTCCTTAAAGTAAAAAATACATTTTTCAATCAGAACTAAAAATTGGGTGCTGTAATGCTCCAGCGTCAAAATACTTCAAATGGTAATCAGCACTGTAGAGTACTGAAAATCTATACTCAAGTAAAAGTATAATTACTTCCCTAAATATGACTGAGGCTGTGTGAACATTACCATTTGAGAAACTTACGTAAGTCAAAATAAAAAAAGTACTTGGTTAATAACTTACCCAAAGTATAAGCTACTTTGTATTTCTAATATTTTTCAGGTGCAGAATAATGAAAAAAACAGCACTTGTTGATTAAACGTTTTTAATCAACTGGTAATTGATACACCCATCAAAAGCAGGGCACATTCCATATAATGAAACTATTCACCACATATCATCTAAGTGCTCTACATATTATAAGATGCAGCATCCTCAAACACAGAGGTTCAATTACTTTTTGTTCACAGTTTGTTCAACAGTGCGATAAATGGTGGGCACAAATGATCTGTAAGCCTGATTGGCTCAGAGGGCTGGCACCCTGTACCTTCTGTCTGATGGTAAAAGCTCATATACGCTCACCAGGGGATGTGAAACCTTCTAATAACCGTCTGCCCTTTCCTCACCACTTGGGACTTGCAAGTCATCGTCATGCTGTTTTGCTGCTGTTCAGCAATCGTACTGGACATATTGACTATCCTTGGCAGTTTAATTGTTCACTGACAATGAAAAATACCAGGCAATAGAGCAGAAAGTGAGAATGCTCTCTACAAATGAGCAATAGAAGAGGACCAATATATGTCAGTCCACTTCTTACTGTCTCAGTTTACGCATTAAATATAGGTGCTTGATGAGGATTAATGAATTCAGAAGGCCGGCAGACCACTAGCTACAAGGTAATGTCATTATCATAACATCAAAGATCAATCTTAAGTGCTATATCATAGGAAACTGGACTTGCTTTAGTTTCTTGAAGACGTTTCACCCCTTCTTCAGCTCTGAAGTGAACAAGCCTTCGATATAGCACTTAAAATTACCATGACCTGGATTACTGAGAATCTCTGCCAACATGTCAAAGATTAATGTTATTTATTACAAATTAACATACCGGTAGCTAACGGTAGCAAGCTAGCTACATTTTAACTTAAATGTGCTTGTGGAGGTTAGAAGAGGAGTTCTTAAAAGTGAAGATCTCACTGTTTTTCTGGAGGCACAGAAAACACTTCATCATGTAAGTGCTGTCTCTTTTAGATTCTGGTGTTAAAAGTGTGGCCAGATGGAGCCAGGGATTGCAGGGTTTCCCAGTAAAGTTATCAGGCCAGGTGGCAGATATCTTTGTACTGGACCAGCGACCTGATGCGGCTCGGTGTGGCCAGGCAGACGTGTGTTTTTTGACAGGGGTCGGTGACAGATTTTGTTTTTATTTTGATGTTAACAATGCAGCAAAGTTAAGCTAAAATACATTTTTTAATATGTAAAAAGTACTATTTTGTTTCACATGCATATGTAATATGATATAGATTGGAGATTTGCATGGGCAAAACAAGATTTTTCAATGCCCCCCCAAAAACAAAAGAACAAAAACAAAATAGATAATGAAAAACAAACCATATGCTTCCCTCCTAGAAACAGGCCTGCTAGCTGGTGTGTATGCTTGACAAGATGCGCCTGTCATGGGGAGAGGAGCAGCATGTTGGTAAGGATAACATGCGATGGAGAGATCTCAGTGCAGCCTTATATCCCATAGGGAATGAAGAGGAGTCAGTATGCTCATCAGTGGTTAACATAAGTAACATGATTTGTTTTGTCACCTCATAGTGAACATAACAGTAACATCAGCTCATTCACTGCGAATGCAAACATTGGCTGCTGGCTCGTTAACTGTAACCTTACCATTACAATCCAGTGGCAAATACAGTGAAGCAAAAAGTTAATTGCTGGCTCAAAAATATACTTGAGTAAAGAGTAGAAGTACAGTTTAGAAAAAGGAACATGAAAAGTACTCATTCCTTAAAAAATACACTTTTTTACTCATGTGTCTTACATGTAATGCGTTTCTATGCGCCCTGACAATCATATCATTGCAATTTATCAAATAGCAGCAGTTGAGATACAGATCAGAAACATAGGGAAAGAAAGCAACAAAAGATCCCCAGTTCTGACTCTTTAAAGCCACAGAAGCCACAAGACTCAGTGGCTTGAATTATGTCTGCAAGGGTTTGCGCAACCTATCTGTGTGCAGCCCACAAAGATCTTTGCTGTAGACTCTATGTGCACACTTCCCTGAATATCGTATAAACAGAACCACCAACATACATGTCTGTGTCCAAAACGTGGAACAAATTAAGCCCTTCTGACTCATTTTGCTGCATTAATCAAACCAAAAAACACCCCACAGCTAAAACCTCCTCTAATTATACAGTCCTATAAACTTGTTATTTTGATAACATCAAATGTCAGCGCATTTATCAAAAATTAAAATAACTGTGAGTTGCAGCCCCACAGTAACATCCATTCAGTTTTGCTTCTATCTTTAACTTTGGCCTCCTGTATTTCAGTTCAAAGGGGGGATGATCTAAAGCATAAGATGATTTAAACCTGATTATTGTAAGTCTATGAGCTCAGGTAATTTAAATATTGAGATGACCGACAGTAACAGGGTCTTGCGTAAACTGTTTCAACAACTGATAAAGATGATGTTAAAAAAAAGCTGTAAAAATAGGAGCCAAGTGGTAAAAAAATGACATTACAGTACATGTCTTTGACATTACAGTAAAGTTATATGAAAACTGGATGTCTCCCCCTCCTTTTTCTTCTCTTCTCCCTCTCACCACCTCTCTTGCTCCAACTGTTTATTATTACTCTCCTGTAACAATAAGCCTGACCCTTGAAGTCTCTCTGGGTATTGACAGCAGGATAACTTCTAACATTTTGCTCTGGAACAAAAAGAAAGCCATGTTTAAACACGGACCTATATCAAATGTTTGCTGTGTTTGTTTTTAGAGCCTTTCTGATGATTTGGTCGTCTTCCAGGGTTTAGTCACAGCAATTCCAGCAAAAACCTCAAACATTAGCTGTGGTTGTTGAGCCACACAGTCATAATAAAAATAGAGTAATCACTTAATCTGGGAGGATTAGCAGGTCACAGCTATGTGCCAGAACTGACAGAAATAGCGTCTACCTTTAAATTATTAGACTTTATTTTGCATCTCTACATTAACTGTGAAGACAGATATTAAGACATTTTGATATGCATATTTATTCACTGTATCTTTTGTAGATGATGCATTACTAAATGTTAAATATA
Source organism: Chaetodon striatus (assembly GCA_029783705.1). Taxonomy (NCBI): domain Eukaryota; kingdom Metazoa; phylum Chordata; class Actinopteri; order Chaetodontiformes; family Chaetodontidae; genus Chaetodon; species Chaetodon striatus. The sequence continues at coordinate 26,383,573 of JAPZEB010000010.1, read as the reverse complement.
GTCAGTGTTGGCAAAAGATACTGTGTTTTTCAGGACACATAACAGTAACAATTTTTTGAAATAATAATTTTGTTCTTCAAGTAAAGAAATTTTTAATCTTTAAACCTGCATTAATCAATCATTTTTTTATAGTAATACTGAACAACATTACTCTGTATGAAGTCAATTTGTTGCTGAGTGAAGATTAGCAAACAACTTGGGAGTTCTTCAGGGCTTTTTAGCTTCTTTTAGCTCATGGTTTGATTTTGCAGCACATTTCCTATCTGGTTCGATGTCATTGTTTCCAACAGCTGTTTTCGTCAAACGAGCTCTGATATACACCCACTGTGCGCTACCTAGCCAGCAGCAAACAGCACACAGACACAGTTAGAGTCAAGCTGATACAACAAGTAGAGCACTTAGCAGCTAAAGCGAGAGATACTATCCCCAGGAGTTGGTGGATACCAAATTTTAACTATAGAGTAAATAATGGATCTTACATTCATCAGGTGGTCAAAAACATTGGCTGGGTATATATCTATGTTTTTTGCCACCATGCATCCAAAATGCAATTAGTTTAAAAAAATTATAACTGGTTTACCTTCTAGTGTGGTGCCTTGTCCCTGCAGGGGGTCGCCAGGGCCAGACCGATATCGTGCACTGACAGAGATGTCGTATTGGGTCCCTGGCTGCAGGTTCTTTAGGAGGGTTTCCCTGTTGTCACCCTTTACTGACACTTCTTTCCTTGGGCCGCCGGCGGAGGGTTTGTACACCAGACGGTACTGGAGCACGTTCCCTGGTGCCGGCTCCCAGGAGACCTTCATGGTGGACAAGGTCTCGTCAAAAACCCTCAGGTCCCGTGGGGAACCCCTGGCTGAGAAGGTGGGGGACAAGGTCAGAAAATGAAGCCAGCCTCTGAACAAGAATCTGCATTGAAAATTTGGCTTTATTGTGTTCATTATGTATGGTATTTCTTCATCTTGACATGACAAGCTGGCTTTCTTGAGAAATGTAGAAAGTTAAACATCAGAGGCTTGTGAGCTTGAAAAAACTGACTTTTTAATTCTAACATTACTGATAAAAACTTTTTTTCATGCTCAGAAAACAATAATTTTATAATTGCAAGGGGGAAACAACTTTCAGGAATATACTTCATGCTCAACTTTGCCATTTATCCAATGTTTTTACTCTACTGTGGCTGTTTCTAAGTATTTTTTATAATGTAAAAGCAACCATAATTTTCCAATTATTTTGTTATTAACTAATCTGGCAATTATATTTTTCATTTATTTATTGTTTAGACTGTAAATTGTTCACAAATAGATGGATAAGAAACACTCTGTCTAAGACGTCCATGACCAAGACACTGAACTCCCAGTTGCTCCAGTTGAGCTGCACAGTAGAACTATGTTTGTACTGGGCAGCTACCGGGATGTAAATTAGTTTAAGTAGGGCATGTTCACACAATTTCCCCTTTGAAAAATAATTGTTAAAATAAAGAAGTGACTCATGTGCCCTGCTTAACTGGTGTTAACGCCTACTGCTAAGTGTTACTGTGAAATGTTTTATTGTTACATCTGCCTGACTGTGTGTTTTTTCCTACAGAGGGATGAAAATGTAATGGATTTTACGTGAAATGCACTTCTTTTTTCCTAATAGTAGTCAGAAAATTAAAAAAAAAAAAATTGAAGTGATTCCCAGTGGCTGCTGTAACCAAGTGCTATGAGCTTTTGTCCCAACACAGAACTTGGTGGAGAAAAAAGGGTCAATTCATGCAAAACCTCAAGGCATTGCATCAAGTCATAGTTTCAAGATAAAGTCATGGCACAGTAAACATTGTAATAGGAACAACATTGTAAGCCATACAGGGAGAGGAAAAACATAAATCCATCTGAGAACCAGCTGGGTGTTTCATGTCAGAGAGGTGCAAGCTGGGATTAATCCTGCCTCTTTTTATAAACCGTCAAAAATACAAAAAAAAATCACCTCAGACGACAAGCAGCTGCACCGTCTGAAGGAGCTGGAATAACCAGGAGGTGAACAGTACAGTATACTCCGTCACGGTAAGAAATGCTGTTGCCATGGTTGACAGGAATATAATGCTTTCATAAGATACACAATACCTCCCTAAAAGCTAAAGCTAGCAAGATTCTCCATGAAATAATCTCCCTTTAAGAATCTACAAAAGATCCCAAAAGTTTCATAACGTCACTGTCCAGAGTTTAGAGGGTTGTTAACTGAGGAGATCTCCTTCACTTTCCTTCTCCATTGTTTATGACAGTACATCTTGGCCCACTTCTAATTCCCAGCTTTCTGTGCTTCTGTCTGTTTTTCATTCCTTTCCCTGTAAGGCAGGACCGATCTGACGAGGAGCTCGATGGGTGGCAGGTTGTACTAACACTGCAGGGTTAGGAGTTCACTTTCCACTGGGGTCGAAAATGTGTGGACTCCTGGCACTCCCAGGCAATTTTGGAATGAAAGCAAACGCCAAATGGCAGAGGAAGACTTAAGAGAAAAACATTGTGGACAAATAGAGTCACTGAGGATGTCAGAATAAAGTCTGAACTTATTTCCATTGTGGTCTTTAAATGACGCAAGTAGACGGAATAACAGCTTGCACCCAGAATAATAGTTTTTACTGTCTCATAGCACAAACAAAATGATCATAGGACATCTGCAGGCACCTGTTGTGGATCAGCACCAGTGACTCAGCCATTACTTAACCAGCTACTCGGATTTCTGGACTTCAGATCTCAACCTCTGGCCCAAAATCTGTTTTGGAAGAAAGATTTGCCACCTATTGGAACTTAAAACGCTTATGATCTGTTTATCATTATCTGTTAACCCTTTGATCCCTTGGCTGTGTCAAGGAAAAGCCTGCTAATAAAGGTTTTCACACCCTTTATTTATAGGCTTAAGGATTCGTACCATTTACTGCATTTTCTAGATAAACTGAGGTACTTAAAAAAGTTTTCAGTTACTGTAACTACACATGCTCTAGGACACCTTTTAATGACAAAAATTAATACGTCATTTGAAATGGTCTTGTGAAAGTGTTTCAGTGATGTAAGAACCTTGTTGACGGGACATTTTGAGACATACTGCAATCTGAAAATGTACAACTTTTCATAGATTTGCACTGATGGCAAATAGTGCTCTCTTCTAATTTGTTACAGTCTGACATGTCTTAAAGCTACAGTCACCTTCTTTGGTGGTGCCATCAATCCGCTTTGGCACTCCGGAGCCAGAGGGGTACTCAGGAGTGACAGTAACTTGGTAGGTGGTTTTAGGCTGAAGCTCTTGCAGCACAATTGTTGTCTCAGGGCCAAAAGTGGTCGTCTCTAGCCTCGAGCGCTCGTCCCCCACAGGTTCATATGTCAACCGGTAGCGAGTGACATCTCCTGGAGCTGGCTGCCATGATACTCTGAAGCTGTCTGTGGTCTCCTCGGATACTTTTAGATTCTGCACAGAGCCTAGTTCTGCAACAAATGTGAATGGGTTTGTTAGCATTACTGCTCCGATTTACCAACTTAAAAAATATAGGTAAATGTCTTGAGTCATCATACCTTCCAAAGTGGTCTCATAGCCGGTCAGAGGCAAGCTGTAGCCTTTGTCATACTGAGCAAAGACATTGACTTCATAGCGGGTGAGTGGGGTGAGGTGGGGGAGCAGGGTTGTGAGTGTGTCCCCTGGCACAGACATGGACACAAAGTGCATGTCGTCGTCATCTGCCGGCTTGAACTGTACCAAGTAGGATTCGACGTTTGTGGCATCATTTTCCCAGGCAGCCCTAAAGCTTCTTGGGCCAACCTCTGAGAAGGACAGGTCCCTTGGTTGGGTCAGTCCTGGAGAAAGTTGAAGGTAACAAAGTTAGCACAAGCAGAAACACTGCCATGTAGAAACTCTGAAAACATGGGGGAATGATTTTTATCTTAATCACCAAAGACAATGGTTAAAAGTGTGTTAGCACTGTGGAAAAATCAAATCAACCAAGACTTCCTCTAAACAAAGTAAATAAATGAAGCGAACAGGAGGGTAGAAGGGCTGACCCACATGCCATTTAATAAAGATGTACAGTCGGCAACCCATCTGACAGCTCCATCATTCAAACAACATGAGGAGGGCGGCTGCTGTTAAACTCCCCAGTTGTGGGAGCCCTTTGAGCCAGTTTGTTGGATGGAAGTTGTGACTGTGCTGCTCACTCAGGCTCCTGTACACTTCTCCTTGTTGACATAAAGTCATTATTATATAAGAATTATATAATCAGCAATCAAAGCTGGTGTGAGTCACATTCTGTGCTGGCAGACCTGGAAGCTACTTTTGGCAAAGTAAGAGAATGATTAATATTTGGCTTTAAGTGGGTGAAACAGCATTTGCAAGTAACTCCTCTTGCTTGTTTAAACTTGACTACCAGATGTTCTGGAGGTGGCTAATGATTTCAGTACAAAGAATGCATTTCAAAGTTTTGTTTAGGGTTACGTGACAGACAACACACCTGACAGTCTGATGTGGTAATAACTACATCATCTGGTGCTCCAACTGGGTTTAAACAAATGCAAAAGAATCTCTGCAACCACTATTTGACCCAGTTCTAATATTTCCATTTGCAGAAACTCTCTCTGCCCTTGAAAGATCAAAAGGTAGACATGTGTTTAACACATTGAGGCAAAGAGGAGGGTTCAGCTGAAAAAAGACACGCCTGGAAAAGTGACATGAACATAATTGTGTGCATATGGACGATTGTTGGTACTACTCTATATTCTGGTCTACAATGTTGGGTGTTAAGAGTTACACCTGACTGCTGCAGTAATTAATTGTCAAAATGTTGGTTTGATCACTACAAATATTCTAAATTATAATAGTTGACTGGTAATTCTCATTAAACATGTACTTAAAGAGTGCAGAACTTTGTCATAGAAATGTTTGGACTTTGACATTTAATTAAAGCTCTTTGTATTTAGCCAGGGTACCCAAGTTTGGAGTTGGATGTCTGTGGCCAACCCGGTCTCACTTCGAAGTCGTCGAAATCCAACGCTTGGGCAGTGACTTGCGGCATTAGACACTGATCAAAAAGCCATCCTTTAATGTTGGCATGATACACAACCAGTCCCCTTTATGGTTAAACCGCGCTTCCAACTTTCACCTGACTTTCACCTGGGAGAGCAGTGTTCATGTCCCGTAAGATTCTAAAGCCAAACCCTGTTCTTTTTTAACGAGCCTAACCACATGACTTTGTTACCTAAACCCAACCACGCTTGTTAGTTGTTGGGGGAAAAAAAGGTCAATTTGCATTGCTGGACTGACGTGGTTCTTTATTTTGAAAGAGACTACATGTAAACGTTAAATTTCCTGTGAAAATGGAAGTGTATTTTGAAATAAGACAATAAGCAAAAATGAAGCCAACACAGGGGTGCCAAACACTGCAGTTCTTTGAATGGCCACTGGAGGCTCCAAAAGCCAGTCAATCGCCATAGATGCCTATGTTCAAATGGCCAAATTTATAGCAGAAATAAACATGTTTACAATTTAGCGAGGCGAAATGCCAAACAAGACTAAATTTGGGGTTAGCTTTTACTTTCACTTTTGCTGGTGAGCCTGATTAGAAACAGTAACTGACAATCTCAAATAGTATATCTTTAAGAGAATACGCTGACAGTTCAGTGCTCTTTGGTTGGTACATTTTTGTTTGTTCATGTGCCATAGATTAAACAAGGCCTGTGTACTAAGTACAAGCATGCAAACTATTCCCACCACTGAATAAATAAATATAGTTGAAACGGCTAACAATCATCTTACAAACAATTCACAGCTGCCTCACTCAGTGTGACTAATGACAGACAAAGAATCTTGGAGCACAACTGAGTTTAAACGATTCAAACCAAATAATTCATCATCAGCATAGAGTATTAAAGCAATATTACTTACGTCTCTTCTGGATGTTGCGAAGTTCTTGCTCGATCCTCAGGCAGATGGACTGTGTGAGTTCTTTGGAAATTCTCTGAAAGGCATCGAAGTCCTCTACGGTGTACACATGGGTCTCTGCAGGTGAATTGGCGATGGCCTCAAGCTCACTACGTACAGCATCTTTAACACCCACTGCGAAGATCTCAACATCAGCATTTCTCAGCTTGGTGGCTGGCTCCTGGAAGGCATCAGATGACTTCCCATCGGTGATGAGGATGTTGACACGGGGAACGTTGGGGCGTGCCCCTCTGCTGGACTGGAAGATCTTCTCTCTCACGAAGGTCATGGCCCTGCCGGTGTTGGTGGAGCCGCCACGGTATGGGAAAGTCCTAACAGCCTTGATCACAGCGCCCAGGTCATGGTGAGTGTTTAGGTAGAACTCAGTGTGGGGGTCCCTGCTGTACTGAACCAAGCTGATCTGGACCTTATCTGGCCCGATGTCAAATGTGGTCACCAGCACCTCTAGGAAAGCTCTTACTTTAGCAAAGTTAGCCAGACCGATACTGTAGGAACCATCAACCAGCAGGACAACATCAGCTTGAACATCCACGCCGAGTGAACACTCTAGATTGGAAAAACAAAAAGCCCAATGAAATGTTAGAATTGACTAGTTTTAATGACAGCACATTAAAATATATCTAAGGCTGTTCACTTATACAATATTCTGAGACTTTTTTCCTCAGTCTGTCTTGTTGGTTGGCAAACCAAATGCTGAAGTCAATAAAAGACACACTTATTTGACAATTTAACATTATATCCATTAAAATTTAATTTAATTTCCTCTAAGACGGACTTGGCTGATGTGAGGCATCCATATCAGCCACATCAGTCATTCGTTTGCATTTTCAGGCCCTAAGTATTATTGCGTGCCAAGTTGGAGGAGCTTTCAGAAATATCTGATTTTCATAATTAAGACTTGATGTGAAAGGTATTCACAAGACACACTGGTAATTATGTTGTAATTATGTAATTATGGCGCAAAAGCTAGGAAGCAATTACTTTTGTTTAGCATCAAGACTGGAGGCAGGAATAACAGCTAACCTGATTTTGTCTTAAGTTAAAAAATATGCCTACCAACACCTCCAAACTTTACACATTATCATTCTGTATCATTTTTTGTTTAATCCATAAACAAACAGATGTGTAAACTAACTATTAGTGGTTTTAGCAGGGGCTGTGTACACTGAGCTGATCGCCTTCTAGCACAGACATGAAAGGGTTATCGATCTTTTCAACTAACTCTCGGCAAGAAAGCAAATAAACTTCATTCTAAAATGTTAAAATATTTCTGTAAGATGATCTGCTGCCCATCCCACGTATTGATACATTTACAGAAATTTTAGTGAAGACTCCTCGTGTCCGTAGTAAGGGAGGACATTCCATTGTATCACATATGTACAAAAAAGCCTAAATCGGTTAGTTGGGAAATTGTACCATCCATCACTATTTTGTACTCACCCACTGATACTTTGACTGGCTGTGTCTTCTCCATGACCGTGATGGGCTCACTGGGCATTAGGCCCTTCAGGGCGAACAGACTTATCTGGTACTCTGTGTCCGGAGATAGGTCTCTGACCACCACCGAGGTCTGGGTCGGGCCCACGTACAGCTCCTGCCGCTTGCTGCCTGCCATCATAGGGATCATCTGCACCTTGTATCCAGAAGAGTCTCCAATAGAGGCGTCCCAGGTCAACCGCATAGACTTTGAGGCCACCTCCAGGACTTGAAGGTTGGATGCTGGCTCAACAACTGCAAAAATCAGTCAGAATCAGAATTATATGAACAACATTGTGAAATAAATGTACACAAATTAGTCTTGATGCCGGTGCTGATGCAGGGCAGGACCGTCTTTAGGGAGTTGTTATTTTGGTCCATTTAAAAATATATTATTTGTCTTTTAACTGGGAGTTAGATGAGGAGATTGATACCACTGTTAGAAATTAAAGTAATTAATCTTCCCACCTTATTTCCAACAAGAAAGAAAATAAGTGTGATTCCCAAATTATTGAACCACTGCTTCAAGATAATGTGCAAAGGGACAATAGGGGACAGAACATGGAAAATTTGTTTGAGACGGATGTGACAATAGGCGTTTTCGGACAGCAGGTACTTTTTTCATAGTTCTAAGAACTCCCCTTTGGTTGTGTCTGCACAATAAGGAGCATAGTTCTTACGACAATGTTCCAAGTGTCTTTTTCAGCTCCTATTTCATAGTATGTACTCTCCCAGCAGAAGGGTAACCATGAGTGACGTAAGGGTACGTTGATTGGTCAAACAAAGGCGATGCAACACAGGCAACCGCCATCTTTAAAAACCAATTAGCCATGTAAACAACAGACAAAAAAACACAAACAACAGCTTGTAACAAAAAAAAAACTGAAGGAAACATGGAAAAATGGACCAACAGTAAAGTCAAGACTATACTGAGCATATATTTGATGGTGGAAAACGATCATGACTTTGACTAGCTGAAGTGGAAGTGACAGTGCTAAATCAACCACTGGCTGCATAAAGTACGTTAGTGTTCCCATTGACGGTGCGAATGCAAGCAGAGAGAAAGCCCTTGGAGGTATGTAGTTCTCAGGGGGAGCTCCCCAATGGGCTGTTCCTCTTAGGCAGTCCCCAGAACTGTTTGGTCCAAAAACACTTATTGAAACTGTTTTTCAGGCACTACAAACTCTAGGTATAATGGGAATACAGCTGTTTTTTTTTTTTACCACATCTCACCTTCTTCTCCACTGACAAGTGAGTTGAGTTGATCATCGACGCCAGCGCACACTTGAGTAATGAGCTCTTTCTGCACATTCTTCATCATGTTAAAGTTGGCAACATTGAAGATGTGACTTCTGTAAGGGGTGGAGGCCATCAACTTCATCTCCTCCATATCAGCCTTTTGGATACCTAAAACAGTTCATGATCATTTATGAAAACAGTAACTCATTTTTGAGCTAAGGGGCAACACTAGTGAATTCACTGTTGTAAAGTCAGTGGCATCATGTGAGAATTATTGTTTCAGAGGTAAAGAGTGAATTTGCTCCAGGTCTGTAAATACTGTATGAAACGAGCAATCTAAAAAGACACGGAGTGAAGCATTTGTTTTCTATGTTAGCATATTAAAAGCTCTCCAGCTGGATTCACTACCAATTGAAAGCCTCAACTTTTTTATTCTTCTCTTGCTGGAAAGTCTGACAGCATGGGCAGTAAATATGAAGTTTTACAGTCCCATATTCTTTAGTAACACTTGGACACTATAAGTAAAGCTGTAAGGCTTTACAGAATATACTTTATTTTAAGTTCGACTCAGTCAAATATCAATGTGAGCCTTCTGATCAACACAAGGGTAAAGTAAAAAGGTGCTTTAACCCCAATACTGTACTTCAGTGCAGTTCTTAAAGGTAAAGGTATGACAAAGGTATGTGGTGTGCTTAGCAACCAGTGATGATGCTGTACATAAGTCCAGGACTTAAACCATTGTTTTTCCCTCATAAAGTCTTGTATGTTGTATTTTTTATGAATCTATCAGGATATTATTAGTAGAAAGACAATCTATATTATGTTTTCACATATTGAGAGGAAATACTTTTCTTGCACCAAGTTAAGAGTTTCTTCTAAGAAATAACATTTCTCTTTTGTTTCACAAAACATCACGCTTTAGTCAAAATGTAGCTTTAACTTCAGTTTAAAGGAAGCCAAGCTCTTCTGTGATTTGACAAAACTCCACCACCCTCAACTGTTTAAAATTCATAACCTGTAGAAACACCATAAACAGGCTAACTATGTCAGATTATATTTCTTTTAGTAGGAATGAACATTTACAGTGTTACTCCTGCATGTTGCCAGCTTTTCCTGCAAAAACTGATAGCATATTTTTTGTTTCACTCAGCAATTATCTATCAATGACCTGTTTTCAAAGACCATAGAAGATGATCTGTTATTATTTTTTAACCACCAGCCCTCTTTAACACCATAGCAACAGTCCACTTTTGTTCCTCTATTGTAAGTTTATGGAAAGTCTGACAGTGAAGCCCAAGTGTAAACATACATAAAACTTGCTATCACTCGCTTGTAATTTTAATGATGTAGGAATTTCTTGAGTTATTACATCATCACAATACGAACAACAGTTAAAAGCATTAAATACGAATGGAAAATGTAAGAGGTGGAATGTAATAAACTTGCTCTGGCTACGTACCAAGGACAAAGATCTCCACCCCCCTGCTCTTGAGCTGCTTGGCGTAACTCTCCACTGGATCCTCAGATTTGCCATCTGTGATGATCACCAGCACTTTGGGAAAACCCATCCTGGCACCAGCCGCCTCAGTGAAAGTGTTTTTTAAAAGGTAGTCAAGGGCATCGCCTGGAGCAATGAGACAGGCAGGGATTAAGCCTTTAATGATGCACACGCAGAAAGTTTCTGCATACACAGTGTAAGTTTAACACTTCTTGATTATAGTCATTAACTAGTAAAGAGAACTTCATTGGAAAATGACCTCATTATTGAGGGTCTTCGGTTTCAAACAGGAGGGCTTGTGAAAATCCACATTTTCATTTAGAAAAACTGCATTCAATACTGTTGGCGCTGTGTTGACTCAAACCACCAGTTTGGCCTAAATCTAACCTGCCAATAAACTTGTGCTGATAAAAGTGAAATATTACAGTGTGCTGGTCAGAAATCCAGTCTAGTGCTGGTCAACCACAGGATACAGCAAAATAATTCAAAGTTAAGAAGGGGCTTAAAGGACACCAGCTTACTCAGCTCTGCACCACTTAAAAAAATTTTTTATATTTACATTTACCTTGTTTGATGAAATAGATTCGAAACTTGTTGCTCGCCCAAAAAGACACTTCTGTTTCCAGAAAATGTACATTTAAAACATATATCAACAATGTAATCTATCATGTGTACTGGAAATACAAAGAAAAAGTGTTTGAATTATTGACATGTGCATTTGTATTTTTGTATTAATTTAAAAGACAAATTATTTTTATCAGTTTTTTGGTGTGTGACAAACCCCTCCTTAATGTAAATATGATATATGAGCCAAAAAAAACTCTTTGGATTTATTATTAAAGATAATTCATTTCCAAAACAAAACTTATCTAATGTAGACATATATAATGTAGACTTTTTTTTAAATGGACAAATCTACAAATTGTATAAAAAAAAAATAATATATCATTAAAAAAAATAAAGTATTTGTAATAACAATAATAGTTTAAAACCAACTGAAAAATAACTGAAAACTAAGGACATTAAACTTGAGTGAAAATAGAAAACAGTGTGAAATTCTAACATCAAAGTAACTTAACACTGTACCTGTCATGGTGTCTCCTCCTTTTAACTGCAGCGAGCCAATGGCCCGGAGCAGTGCCTGTTGGGTTAAGTGTTTTTTGAGGTTGAACTCTGTTCGGGGGTCATTGCTGTACTGGACCACGCCCACTCGGGTTTTGTCCTCTCCGATCTGGAAGGCGCCAGCCACCGCTGAGATAAAGTTGCGGATGCTTTTGAAGTTCGGCCTGCCCACGCTGGAGGAGCCGTCCACCAAGAACACCACATCGGCAATTGCACTGAAAGAGCATTCTGGGGAAAAAGAAGGAGAGGACAAGCAGGACAAGAAATAGAGAGAGAAGAAAACGAAAAAGTAAAATTAACATAGGATATAAGGGCACTTCTGTAATTTAGGTAAAAATACCCACCCCTTCAGTATAAGATAACAAAGATCATGTACAAATGCATAACTCACTTAAAGTCATGTCAATACAAATTTTAAGTTAAACTGAATGAGAACCTGAAAAAAGTGCTGTTCATGCTCAATGTGGATATGACCATGATCCCATTTTAACTATTTTATTTCATAAAAGCTCTGTATGCTCAAGATGCATGTTTGACTGGTTCTTAAAGCCCATTATTCATTATTTTCTAGTTGTTTAAGAATCCTTAAACAGCTGGCTGGTCACATTGGATGTTGAATCAAACTGTAGTGTTGTAGGCAGAGGGACAGGACTCTCCAGCATGCCCTACTTTCTGGGAGTTTCCTCGTGACTTTCCTCTCATGAAAAGAAGGAAAAATCAGCATAGGCTCGTCATCATCTGCAGAACTGGGCCAGGCCAGCAGCAGCACTCTTGTAAATCAGCATCTGTAATGGTTTCCACTTCTCTCAGCACTTCAGGGCTGGGCTCCTCTCAGCTTGCTCCCCCAGCTCCAACAGCAGCTTCCCGCCCCACCTACGACCCCCGCACTGAGCATGTTCAGCTTCCTCCACATTGGCATAATTGGCCGGCAGTTGACCAAACCGATGACCAAATACTTCAGAGATTTATGGGGGCCTAATTTTGATTATTGCTATACAATGGGGTGTTGTGCTGTAGGACTCTCCCTATGCTGTTGAGCTCACGCTAATGGACGCCGCCCAGCAGTGAGGAAGAAAGTTCGAGAACATAAAGTGGAAAAGCTGAATGGCGACTTGATTGTCTGAGACTCATCATCTTGGTAATGAGTGAAACCCCTTGTCAAATTAAGATTTCATTGAACAAAAGGACTTACTGACTGAATCTGAAGGCCCTGGTTTCCTGGATGTTCCTCTTGTGCTGCCACTTGATTCAACTGTAAGATAGTAACACAATCATGTTATTATAAAAGTAAGAGACAATTCAGTTAATTAATCTTCTGCAATATTTTCATCCTCTTTCATCCTTTGAAAAACCCAAAGCTCCATTTTAATGTCATGTTATGAACCATTTTCTGTCAGGAACTGTCATTGTTTCTCTTCAACAAATGGCAGACCACTCAAACTGGACCAAACCTCGCCTTTTCTTTCCATACATAAGATTTATTCTCTCTCATCCAAGGGTTTCTTGTGCAACTTTTCCTCCTCATAGATACAACGAACGTGCAAAACAAGCTCCCAAATGGCAAAACTAACAAGTTGATGTCATCGTTTCCGACAGATTTCAGGGAATCTCCCGAGCTCGGAGGGTTTCTCAGATCATCAGTATTTGCTGCGGTGCCAAGCAGGCGTCCCCACCAAACTGCTGCCATGATATTAATGAAGACCTCACTCACCACTGGAAATCGGGCTCACTACTTATTTACTGATCCATATGTAACGTCAAGTGAGACTTAAACTTTTACTGGACTTTAGCGTCTTTTAACCTAATGCAACTTCATCTTTATTATTTTATCCGCAGCTGAAAGACTAAATGCATTGCCTCTTTTTGCCTCTTTCAACGACTAATCAGTGGTTTCCAAACTTTTTGGCTGTGGTCTTTTGAAATGAAGCTATGTCTACTTAGGACCATTCATCATAGACCTTACTGTGGACATGAACTGTTTATAATTCAACCAAAGACAGGATTTTTAGACGTCAAAGTTTTTCACAAGACTAAAGCAAAAAATTGATGAAAGTAAGAATAAGTGGACATGATTTTGTGCAACACAAGTCCAAGTTTTATGATTATCTATTGGAAGCTCCTGGCCAGCAGGTTGGGAACCACTGAACTACTGTAGATAATGCACCTAATTCATTTTGTTTCATAAAGATTTTCATTTTATAAACACTCTTTGAAATCATGTTTAATTTCTCATGTCTGTTTTAGTTGTCTTACTGTCTTATTGTATGATTCAGGTCATGAAGCCAAAGACCTTTGTAGACAATAAAGTTCTTAATCTACTGCCGAACTAACAAACTTATGTTGTTTTCCCAAAATTCTCCAGCTGTTGGGAAAACTCTCATGACACAGTCCATTTCGTGGCTGTCCTTGTGCCTTCACATGACATAATTTTTTTTTGTAAACATTTAACATAAAAGTTTGACTATTATTTCCACTTTTTTGTCAGATAGGAAATGCAACACAGCTGGACTTTGACCCATACTGGATCCCTGTGTTGTAGAATTAATGAGATCTGTCCAGTCAAACTTTCAGTCTACACATTTTGAAATTCTGAAAAGTGGTTTCACTCATTTTGAACATCATACTTAATGGATATTGTGATGAGATTGTTTTGTCAGCTGCTGTTTTTATGGTCAAGAATGAAATAAGAAAGATCAAGGAGAAGTCCAAGTGCACGATCATGTGATAATATCAAAGGCTCAAAAACAGCTTCTGACTGATGATGAGATTGTTTTCTCAATTAATCTACATTTATTTGAAAGCGTCAGTCTCATCCAGAACTGTACTGTACTGTACTGTACTGTAAAACTGAAACAATGAAAACCAAATTATGTAGAATAATAGAAGCATGGTCTGGGTTATAATAAATACAATACTCAGGTGTTCCTATTATTTTGTCTACCCAGTATATGGGGCTCTTACATGTTTTACTATCCAGTTTGGTTTTTAGACTGAAGCAGATTCATCTTTGTGGCTCCCGTGCCAAAACTGACCAGCTGCAGACAAACTTTACGAGCACTTTGTTGGATGTCTGGTGCTAATTTACACACACACACACTCACACACACGCTTACTCATTCACTCACTCACTCACTCACTCACTCAGTGACATGGTGACTCACGTGTGATCCGGCCGGAGATGGGTAGACTCTCTTCTGATCCAGCATACGCAGATATTGTTACGACATAATCCACATCTGGACTCAGGTCTGAGATGGAGGTCTTAGTTGCAGATGCAGGCAGAGTAAATTCTTTTGTTGGTTCTTCTACAAGAATGCACAAAGTCAGAGGGAAGCCATTAGGAAACTATTGCATTACTTCACTTCTCCAAGAGTCAAAACAGGGCTTCAGAAAAACCTGATTCCGACTGTTGACCTGAGGACTGGAAGAGCCGTGTAAACACACAACAACAGTATGATTCAATTTAATGAAAACTTTCCGCATTACTATGAATCAAAACACATTATATTAACCCTTAAATACCCAATTCTTCCATTCAATCAAGCCTCAGAAATTCCTTAGCTTTAAACAATCAACAGAATTGTATTCATTATAAATGTGTTGATATGTTTAAAGGACTATTAATGTGAAAAAACCCATTACATTTCTACAAATTACATTTAAGAACACCTTCAGCCAGGGATACTCAACTTGCTTTGCCCAGGAGAGAGACCACAGGCCAACTAATAAACAAAAATTAGTATATATAATAAACAACTTGCCTCTTCTCAACCTTTTAGTGTTTGCTGTCCTCACTCAAGAGGCAAATCTAGCTGCAGCAACCCCTCACAGGTCAGGGCTACGAAGGGACATTTTTAGAATTTGGGGACAATCAGGGCTTAGCCTTAACCCCTGTTGGGGGTCTGGGGATCCTCCCCTACATCTCTTTTTTTAATACACAAGCTCTATTTTGATGCTTTTTTTGTATTTTGGCACCTTATTTATATTAAAAGTACAAAAAATATTCACAGTGTGAATCAATTTATTTTCATAGTGAATTTCCAAAATTGTCAACGGGCCACCTAGCACCCTATCACAGGCCAGATTTGGCCCACAGGCTGTAAGTTGAGTATCACTGCCTTAAGCCCTTAGTCGTAGTCATTATGACAATAAAAAAAAACTTCATTTAATCAAAATGCACTGAATTGATTTTGTGGTTTACAGGCAAAGACTATGTGCGTCTGAAAAAAACCCCAATGAGAAAGCAACCGTTATTTAGCAATTTAATGTGATGTTGTCGGCATGACATATTGTAATTTGAAGTATATGGTGGTTGTGAAATGTTATTTAAAGTCTTCTGGATTTAGATTATTATTAAACAGTATTTTCTTCAATTATCATGTCTCTTTCACTCCTCTATCTTAATGGGTTCAACATTAACTAACATTAGTCCCTTAAGTTAGCTGGTTCAGTTAACAGTACATAACAGTTAAACCAAAGAGTTATTAAATATAAATTGGCAACCTTGTGTTAGTTCATCAGTTAGCTAGTTTAGCAAACGTTAGCTAATTGTGCTAATCAGTTACACCTGGCAGTTATTAATGTGCAAGCCAATGTTAGTTTTGTCAGTTCGCTAGTTCAGTTAACATTAGCTAATTGTACTTACCATTTACACCTGGTAGTAATTAATATGCAAGCTAATGTTAGTTTTGTCAGGTGAGCTAGTACAGTAACACCCCACAGCTGTTGAACATAGATATGCAAGCTAACAGTAGTTTGTTTTTAAGCTAAAATTAGTTACGTTAGTTAGCATTTACACTTAGCCAACAGTCCTCAACAATTACACCTAAAAGTTACTGAAGGTAAATGTATAAGCTAACGTTAGTTCTGTCAGGTGATATAGTTAACTTATTGAATTTAAATATGCAGACTAACATTATTTATTTATTAGTTAATATTAGTTATGTCAGTTAGCTATTTAAATTAGCTAACAGTACTTAACAATTACACCAAAGAGTTAGCTAATGCAAGCTAATGTTAGATCTGTCAGGTGAGCTTACGCTACACCTGACAGCTACTAACCATATACATGCCAGCTAACATTAGTTTTCATATTTTTTTTTTTAGCCAACATTAGTTGTGTTAGTTAGCTGTTTCCCTTAGCTAACAGTGCTCAACAGTTAGCCTACGCCTAAAAGTTATTTAATGCAAGCTAACATTAATTCTGTCAGGTGAGCTAGGCAAGTTAGCTAACAGTACACTTGACAGTTACTGAACATGAATACACGAGTTAACTTTTTTAAGCTAACATTAGTTATGTCGGCTAACTATTTAAGTTAGCAAACAGTACTTCGCAGTTACACCTAAAAGATATTGAATGTAAGCTAACGTTACAGTAGCTCTGTCAGTTAGCTAGTTCTGCTAACCGTATCTAACAATTACACCTGGCAGTTATATGTAATATGCAAGCTAACTTTAGCTCTGTCGGTAAACTGGTTTTCCTAGCTAACAGTAACAGCTACATAACAGTTACATTTGGCAGTTATTAATATGCAAGTTAATATTAGCTCTGTCAGTTGGCTAGCTGGTGCATAATTTCCACCTAGTTAAACGCTGGAATAACCTATAACCCCAGTCACCAACTTTGGTTAACCTACCTGGCTTGGGTGAGATTTTGATCAAATGGGCGTTAATCACCTGCTTGCGCACTTAATCACAACACACCTGGTGGGAGCCACTGGGAGGGGGGGCAGGTGATCCTCTCTCAGTAACAAGCTCCATTTTGATTCTTTTTATGCACTCTGGTACATTATTTAGTGTATACATTTAATCAAAATAACTAGGTTTGAACTTCCAAAATCCCAATACATCAGCCTCTGGATGTGTGCATTGGAGCATTGTCATGTTGAAACAGAGAAGGCTTTTCCCAAACTGGTACCACAAAGTTGGAAGCACACTGTTGTCTAACATATTATTGTACATTGTACTGTAGTATTAACATTTCTCTTCACTAGAATAAAGGGGCAAGCCTTGGAAAAATACCACATACAGATGAGTTAAGTGTAAAAGTAGCTGATTTGGCTCTCAACTATTTAATAAACTCTGAAAAATGTGACATCTACACTCCTGAGCTAAACTAATGCTGACAAATTTCCATGGCAGTGATAATGTTTTTCTCTTATCCCCCTTTTTTATCATTAGAGCTCCTGGAGCCAAACATGTGTCTGCAGAAATCTTCAGATAATTGCGGGAAGTGTCGGGTCTTGCTGGGCAGACTGATGCCTTTGAGAGTTTATGACACTTGTAATGTTACGGGCTCGGCAGGACATAACTCGCAGGTTTAATGAGCACCCACCTGTGTCTGACGTCACTTGTATTCTGTAGCCCTGTATCCTGGACTGTGGTCTGCTCCAGATCATTTGCACTGTGTTCTCATTTAAAATCTTAAACCTCAAATCTGATGGAGGGTCGACTGTGAAGAGAAAAAGTAAACACAGTTAATCCTGCAGGTTTAGGAGGGGGACGTATTGTAATGTGAAGTGTAGAAGGATTTTCCCAACAGTCAACACTTCTAGCGTGAAGTTTGACAAGTTCACTGTTGGAGCAAACAACACAAGACAAACCAAACTACAGATGTGAGGGACGCCATTTTGGACAAGAAAAAAATGACCTCTGTTTGAGCTTGTGTGGCCATCAACCACAGTCAACAACTCAAGCAACAACACATTGAGACAACAAACACAACAAAACAACACAACATTGCCTTCCTACAGTTTAGAACATTAAAGAGGGAAACACAAACAGGGTGGGAAGATAAAAACCTTGGTGAATTTTGGTTGTGGCCAGGTCTACGGAAACAAAATAGGCCAATTCGAATTTAATAAGCAACTACATGCCTCATTGTAAAAATGATCTACTTCTACTCCTGCTTAATACCATTCAATTCACAGGACCAAAATCTTTTACTGTGAAAACAATCTATCTGAATCATTATATGCTTTGAATTTTTCAGGAAGGAATTTCATGTTGTGAGCCTCCAAAAACTTTTTCAAGCTTCACAGTGCCAGGGAGAAAATGGAAGTGTCCAATATTTAAAAAGTAAATGGTTTCAAGATGCCCAGATTGAACTGGTTGTTCTAAGATCCAAATACTCAAGTGAAGTTAAAAATTTAAGAGGCTCAAATAGTCTCATTATTGAAAATTCAGCCACCAAAATTAAATGGAAAATTCAAACTTCATCCGTGCTACCAAGGAGAAACAATCAAGCCTTAATGAAACCTCTGTCCAATCAGGTTACGTTCTGCTTGTTACATCCAAGAAAGCAAGCTGCTTTTTTGACTTAACTTAATTTTTTTTTATATTCAAAAAGGACCACTTCAATCTGAGGAACTTGTCAGTTTTTGAGATATTTAAAAGTTTTTGAAAGCGCAAAACTTGAAAATTATTCCTGGAAAATTTAAAGCACATCAATTTATAGTTCCGTAGTGGTTATTTTAATGGGTAACCAACATGTTTTTGGCTGTTTGTGGTATAATTGAATAATTCTGAAAAATTACTAGCCATGTAGTTAAAAAAAAAAATTAGAAGTTTCCCCCCTGCCAACAAACTACAACATGGACCAGCTGGCATACTGCAGACTGTCCATGACCTCAATTCAACTAATTTTGTTGAATTGACAAACAACAACAACACACAAATCTGATGAAACTATTCAGTGTTGATTATACAATGGGTAAAGATCTAAATGATCAAATTCATTGTCTCCATTGCAAACCTCTTAAAAGAATACACAATGTCAGTGAAGACATGTGTACATCTTTTTTCAGTTCACGTTTCCCAAAAATCTGCACCAGAGGTTCTTAAACTACTTCAGCTCCAGACCCAAATGTTAAAACTATATTTACAAAATTTTTCCGCTACTTTTGTCACAAATTTATGCTCACCATTAAAAGTCCCCGAATCCTTTTGGAATCTGGACTGTAATTTAAGAACCGCTGGTCATTGTGACGTTAACCAACAAACAAGATAAAAGTGCACACAGATTAGAGTTTAACTTGTGATCACGGACATGGAGGATATCATGCATCACGTGTACATGAAAAGTTGTTTACAACAACTTGGGGCAATGGACAAAAAGTTTCCATGTACACGAGAGACCACAGATTGTTTTTCAAAAAATATTTTAAAATGATATTCTTCAGGTTGGGGTTGAGAACAAGATCATAAAAGGTCGCCTACCTGAAAATCTAGCTTGCTATAATACATTGATTCTTTTATTAGGCGAGACTCGCTTGAATTTTCATTTTAAGAAGAGCTTAAAATGAATAGAAAATAACAAAAAGATCTACAATTAAAACCGTTTAAGTAGCTTGATAACAAGACTAGCTAGAGTATGTAATCATATGCCTGGCTCTGAAGGAGCATGATGATTTGCATCATTAATATAGTCCTTCGAAATGTGTTTCCATTCATCAGGCATTCCTTTTTACTGTTCTGTTTATTACTTAATCATAAAACACACAAACGTCACATTGGCAAATGGAAAATATCAGTTTATCTAAACTTTAATGATAAAATAGCCACAACGCACAAGAGACAGACATTGGAAGACATTGTTTCTTATTGGTAATGATCCTACTGATGCTATGGTATCAATACTCAAAACAAGACTTAGTATTGGTAGTATGGATATTTAATGAATCACTTCAGAGTTTGCCACCCCTGAGCTGGACATTTCTATGTTTTCTCGCAAATACTTATTTCCTAAACGTTCACTTGCCTAAAGTGAAACCTTATCTAACCTCTTCATGTAACAAACAGGTGGAAACAGTGAGTCTAATTCTTAATCTTTTCATGCTGGAGGAAATTTAATCTAATGGTAATCTGAGCTCTGGAGTAAATGCTCATTTTATGAAACTCTGCAGCTGCATAGATTTTCCTGAAATAAAGCAGAAACACGCAATGTGGAGTAAAATTACTCAAAGAAACAAAAACGTAAACTGAAAATTACATAGACTTATACAACATATAATCTAGCCTAGCTAGAGTTTAAGCTTTACAATATCCACGAGTTTCTTCTAGACCGCCAACCAGTTTATCTGTTAGTGTGGGAGTGAAGAATATCATTGTAAAATATTGTCGTAAAGCCAAGACTCAGGGTCAGCTGACCTGGTCGAGGCTTGACCGGGAGGGTGACAGGACGTCAAAAATGGAGGAACCACCAACCTGGTGAGTCAATTCAACGGCCGCGGGCTGCTGCTTCTGTTTCCAAAGGGCCAAAAACTACCCAAAAAAACTCCAGCTCTCAAACCAGCTGGACACACACACACACACTTGTACAAACACACACACACACACACACACCATCTGCACTCAAATTCTTTTTTTTTTAAGCTTCCAGGGCTCTGCTCTGAACTGCTTTTATATTGTAATTTTTAAACCTGAAATGTGACAGCTCAAAGCAAAGGCTCCCGGTTCAGGATCTTTTTCTCTTCAATGGGTTTGAGCCTTTAACTCCGGCCCCAACACGTCAAACTATTCCACACTGTAGAATATATACGACCCTGTTACGATGCTGTGACTTCTGGAGAGGCAGCGAGGGTCCCTGCTGGGACACTAAAAGGAGGTCACAAGAGGTCAGAAACTCTCCTGGAAGGAGACAAAAGAAAGATTCTCCTCCTCCTGGTAATTTGATGAGTTTTTACTGCACTTTCCTCTTTTCTTTTCTTTTTTTTTTTTTTATTCTGAGAGAAAATCCAGAGGTACAGGGAAGCAGATTTTCTCCTCTCCTAACCTCTAAAACCTCTGGAAAATAATGTGAAACTCATATTTTGTCTTTCCGTTCCATCAGGAGAAAGGACGTAGGGAGGAAACTTGGCCACATGCCGTCTGGGTTTTTTTCTTTTTTTTCTTTTTTGAAACTGGAGAAATGGAGGCGAAAGTAATAGTAGACATAAAGCAAGGGCCCCTCCTGGTGTAGAAAATATCAAACTACATCTGTCTGAAGATGGAACGATGCCCCACTTAACTCAAAGACAGACATTTATTTCAGCCCTACGGCCTCACGTGGGATAGAGAAGAAGACAAAAGTACATGCTTGTTCTGGTTTCTTTGTATTTAGGGTATTTTTTTAGATACATTACTGTCTTTCGACACTGACAGATGTAAATTGACGGCATAGAGGAAGTACCACACAGCTGATTTTTTTCCCCTTAGGGGATAAACCAAAAATAATTAAGCTTTTCTAACAATAAAATAGCTGTTGCTTTATCACCAACTGAAGACCATATTTTATTGTACTTCTAAGTCTCAGTTTACATCACAGCTTTAGGCAAGTTACACTCATGGCTAAAAACCACTTCCACAGTGCTACTGGTTTGAACAAAAAAAGCTGCTATCCATAAATTCAAACCAGATATTTGAAGCTGAGACTGTTTTTCTCTTCAAGAGGAAATCTTGCAAATTCCTGATGGAAACTGGAATCATTGGTGTGGATGGAAAAAATCATCAATCAAAGGTTAAACCAAGGCTGAAATGGCAAATCAGTTCAAACAAATCAATTCACAAACACACATTTTCTTTTTCTCTGTGTGATTTTTTTATTCAGACTAAATATGCAGCTATGCACATTGCAGACAGAGAGAAGGCAGAGGTGAGAGGAGTTGAAGTCAGATGTCTTGGATCATAGAAAGAAGGAGAAGGAGGAGGAGGAGGAGGAGGAGGAGGAGGAGCGGCTTTACCTTGGTCCTGGGCCTGAGAGGAGGACAGCAGCAGTGCCAGGAGGGCAGCCGCCACCAGAGACAGCCTGCTCTTCATCTTCATCCCCTCTGGCTCAGCAGCACATGAATGAAGCTGCGAGAGGAACGAAGGAGGCGGTTAGAGCGTTAAAACGTCAGCCCCGGCAGCCCCACAGCAGCCTCAGGGCTACATAAGACCTTTAAGCAACCCGAATGTGAACTTCAAACCTCCATCAGCCGCCTCACTAAAATGTATTAGAATTTCAATCTGCATGCAATATCAACTTGTTGCTTTAAATCCACTAGAAAACGCAGCTTTCAGGGCAGGAATATCTAGCAAACTCATAATTCCACGATCCTTGCGCTCCAAAAAACTGCTCCCTGGACAGGTAAATAAAGGTCATGTGACAGACTTTATATCTATGAATGAATGAAATCCAAAAATCCACAACTTAATAGCTTTACACAGCCAATAAAGCTCATTGAAAAGGCGCATAAAAGCAAATCTCGCTTCTCAGTGTTGGATTCCGGATACCGGTTTCTCTTGTTAGAGCAGCTTAAATTCTGGTGCTATTACAATGTACAGTGTCCAATTTAGTGTGTAATATCCCTGCTAATGAGATTTACCCACTCTAATTAAGATAAAGGCTTTTTACAGTTCAGAATAACCGGGCATCAAATACTGGCGCCGTGCGCAATTACGCACCGCAATGCCAAGAAATAGTCCATGCGTTTCTGGCAATATCCCGACTGAAATTGGATGGTAACTGGAATATTAGAGATAACAACGTCTGGAAATAACACAGCCTTTAAAACTGCAAGAAAATATTTAATTTACGTGTCGTAAAATCGCCTGGAAATCAAATAATTAACCTAAAAGAGCTCAAAAATCATGCAGGACTGACCTATAAAGGGGACTGTCGAATTTCTGTGGTTTGGTTCAAGAAATTTAAAAATTAAAAAAAATAAAAGGTTTAAGTCTCTGTTGTAGACCCCCAACCTGAGAAAAGGGAGAGTGAGGTGGTCCGGTGTTGAAGTCAGAGAGCTCAGCGGGTTTTTGGTTCCCAGACGCGTCGGCGAGCCTCTTTCCAAGTGGGAAGACTCTCCACACAATCTGCTACTTAACAGGGGGGCTGCTCCCAGCTCTGCCTGCCCCGCCGCGAGCTCTTACGACATCCAGACGGGCCAAAAAATGATGTGTAACCTCGAAAAGTGCTTGGAGACACACACGCAAGGACGAACACACACACTCGGAAACTTTTACATAGTTTTCTGCATTCCTTTCCGGTGATGGAGGGCTTCTGTGCGTCTCGGCCACAAGGAGACAGCAGCGCAGATATGCTTTTCGGGAAGAGGGGGATCAACGGATGGAAACTGACTGATGCTTTCACCCCCTTTTTCATTTCATGAATCAATGGGAAAATATTACACAGTCTGGTAAACTAAACCCCAAGTCAGTCTTTCCCCTTTTAATGAATCATTCCGCTTTTCAGGGGCGGAACAGGAGTTTCTGGGGTCCTCAGCGAGATTTAATAAAGGAGCAACAGCTGCTCGAAATATGGCTTATTACAAATTATTCCAACACAAAAATGTTGCCCCAAACTTAAATACCCACCCTTTGCAGAACCATTAAAAAAGTGAAAACACAAAAAGTACAGGATATTCTATTATAGTACCCTCAAATCCATTTTTTTACTACTTCCCAAGACTCAGTCCAACTTTGTGATAGCTCCCCTAAATTTAATGTGGGGCTTCCAGTAATCATTAGTCAGAATCCCATTTATTATAAGTGCCCCCACATCCCTGTATTTGAGAATATACCCACAAAATACATTGGTTACACCAAAATGTGCTATAGCTCCTACAAATCCCAAATTTGTCAGTTTTCATGATCCAAAAATTTATTTAAGTGCATGAAAATTCCCAAATTTTGTATAGCCAAAATCTGTCATCAGTCACAATACAAAATGTTCTGGTAGCACCCCAAAAATTAGTTGATTGTTTTTCTCCCAAAACTGGTTTACAGCACCCCCAAACCCCCAAATATGGTACTGCAGTCTATACTTGAGTTAGACCCATTTGTCCATTAGAGAGTGGCGTGGGGGGCTCAAGCTGATCCAAGTTCACATCAGGTGAGAGGCAGGGTACACCATGGACAGGTCACTTGTCAATCATGGGGTTGACACATAGAGAATGACAACCATTCACACAAATTTAGAGTCACAAATTAAGCTAACTTGCATGTTTTTGGATCATGGGGGGAAACAGGAGCACCTGGAGAAAACCCACACAAGAGCAGCACAGTGGTGCAGAAGTTAGCCTGTGTAGGGAATTAGGTTAAGTTTACCAAGTAATATCTATAACAAGAAACATCTAAAATTTGTTGAAATGCATCAAAATTGGCATACCCACAAATTTCATCCTCCAAAAATAGTTACATTTGTAAAAGCAATCCCCAAAACTGGTTGGTTGTTATAACCCTGGAACTTCTTGCAGTCATTATACCAAACATTTTTAAAACACGCAAAAATTACAAATTTGGGTGTCGCCTCCACCAAATCTGTTATTAGTCACATCTGAAAAGTTGTAATAGCATTCTCAAATTTGCTATGGCACCACAAATATTTCACAGAATCCAAGAATTTGTGTAATGTAGCCTATGAGTGTTACCACATTAACCGTCATGATCTCAAAACTGGTTATCGCACAAGAACTCCACATTGTGTTAAAGTGAATCAAAATGACATATTCATGAGTAGCAGCTCAAAAAATCTGTTATGAATGATCAATTTTGTGAAATCAATTGTTGTATCAATTGTTAAAACTTGAAATACCACTATTTGGCTCACAACCAATAAGTTTAAATAGTAAAACTATGACAAAGGCGCACCCTGGTGGCCAAGAGACACTCAGAGGACTGTGTTAGTTATCAATAAATATCTCAAATGATGACCTCAGATGAGTTTTTTATGAGTTGGCAGGTATCGGGAACAATCTCATCCTAGTTTTCAGCACCATCTAATCAGAAGCGTGTTAGCTTACACAGCAGATTCCTGAGTGCTGATAAGTGTTGGTTTTTATTCCGGAGTAAATGGAAGAGCTGGAGCTCATCTGGAGACTCTAAAGTGTTAAATGATCTGTGGTGGGTGTGGACTGATAGCAGAACAGGCCCGGGGCTGTCTCCTTCTACACTCAGAGTTAAATTAAAACAGACAACAGGGAAGAATCCACCCAAGACACAATCTATAGATAAACAGGAGGTACTTGCCAAGTGAAGCATTTGTATTCTTTCAGTTTTCTGTGGGCATTTTTTGACAGGAACGGTAAAGCTCACAACAGGATGTGATTTTACACATATGGGCAGGTTTAGTTAAAAAGCATTAATCCCTGAAGACTAATTATGGAGATTTCTCTATAAATCAGGCTCAGCCTTAGCTG
This sequence comes from Chaetodon striatus, assembly GCA_029783705.1. Classification (NCBI taxonomy): domain Eukaryota; kingdom Metazoa; phylum Chordata; class Actinopteri; order Chaetodontiformes; family Chaetodontidae; genus Chaetodon; species Chaetodon striatus. The sequence continues at coordinate 26,358,124 of JAPZEB010000010.1, read as the reverse complement.
ATTTCTTTGTAAAGGTTGCCCTCTAGTGACAGAAACTAAATAAACATACAGGAAAAGTTTTAGTGTTGCTTTCTGAAAATGTGCAGTTTCCTGATTTTATACAAAGATTGTGAAACATTTGAAGCAACATTTGAAAAATATTGCACTCGTGGTTTGGCATCGAGTGTGCACTGTGTAATTAGACTAAGAAATGTTGCATTAACTGCTGAATTTATCATGATTATCATGACTAAAGTGAACACAGTAACTTGATTACCACCCTATCTGTCTCTGAAAGTGTATATGATGCATTATGATTTCAACTAGCTCATCTAGCAGTATTTTCATTATATTGTATTTATACTACAGCTATATCTAAATCATGGTATGTAAACAAAATAAACAAATAAAGAACCATCAACACATTTGGTCATGAGAGGCATATTTTATTGATCCTCAGGTTACCACAGAGTGCAAGAAATAAATATTGATCCCATGAACATGAAACAGTATCCCATCATGACAGGAAACACACAGCCCAGCACAGACGGAGGATTATCATCTTTTTATACAATATAAAGCGGCTGGCTGTTTTGTAAAATGAAAGTAAACAGCTGTTGCAATGGAGTTAGGCTTTCTTCTGAGGGAACGCCGCCTTCACCAGTTCATACACAACATATCCAGCTCCTGGAAGGAAAAAACGTGGGGTTAGTTGGATGTGACTGTCAACAGGTAGATTAAAAAGGTATTTTGATTTGAAGATTAAACAATTATTAAACACTGCAACAGGCAAATTATTTTTAGCATATCTTAAGAGCAGTTTCCCTACATGCGTGTTTGTTACAAATAAACATCTGAGAGCATTTATTTTCATTTTTTCCCATATTAATTTACACAGCAACACAGTCCTTAAATATATTTGGGACTTGGAATGCAGTCTATGAATTGAATACCTTGTGGTGTTTTTTGGTCACACAAAATTGACAGTTTACAGCCAATCTGTGCTCAGCAGGTGTCATCATTTTTATAATGAAATTAACCATAAAAATAAGCAGCGCTGGTAGACTTTTTAACTTTCCACAACCTTAAATTGAACCTCAAAATTACCTACTTTTCCTGACCAATATAGAAATTAGAACCAATATTCCAACCTCAAGTTTAAAAGGTATGTTGTGAACTTTTTTCTCCACATTATT
>JAPZEB010000010.1:26345199-26356849 GCA_029783705.1 Chaetodon striatus | reverse complement strand
AAAGCCAAATTCTCTCAAATTCTCAGAGAAGGAGCAATCGTCAAGATTTTGGTCTTAACTACTCTATTTCATCATAATCAACGAGGAATGGGGCTCAAAGTGCAAAATACTGGACTTATCCTTTACGGTAAATCCAGCCATTAAAATGTTATTTTGACATCAAATTAATTTAACTTCACTTAAACTTAATTTTGATACTGCTTTACTTTTAAATTTAACACTGGTGATGAGCATGAGTCAGAGTATCAAATTGATTTCACATGTTTTCACAGCTCCAGCACTCACAGTATTTTCTTACAAACGACTAGAGTGACCTTTCGGAAATGTGTCTCCCACTTACTTTTGACTTTTAACAGCAGCAGTGTTACCATTAGGGATTCAAAATGAAAAGAAAAGTCTGTGTAGTTTGCACTTGCAACAGTTAATCATGCAGGCTGGATTCAATCATTGCAGTATATAAAGAGCAGTGGTCACCACGAGCGTCAGAGAACAAACCAGCCATAAAACTACTTTGTTTAGTCTACGAGACACGTTGGAAGCTGGTTGAATCATGTTTAAGTTCTTTATTTTCGCACAAGCAGTGATGACATTTGGCTGCCTGAACTGTGAAAGCAACATCAGAAACTTTTATCTACTTCCAAGCCTTTCTCAACATTATTTCCTACGATCCATAAGTGACAATGTAAGCTTAATAAGTACTGCGTTTAGGCACTAATTCACTGCAGGTCAGACATGTAGTACAACATGCATTGTTAGTACTCCACTCAGTTAGATTGCTTTCACATACTGGCAACTTATCTTTGGAGCTAACAGTAATTGAAGTTTCAGGGCGTCATGAGAAGAATCACGGCTAAAGAAATGAAAACGTGCACCATTCAGCATGTGTAATACATAATCATTTCCTTGTACTTTCACCCAGCAGCTTAAAACCACTTCCTGTCTGAGCTGGACAAACAGTGGTTAATAGTCAAACCTACAAGATACTGTTCAAGGGTCATAATTCTTGCAGTCTGCCTCATATTTTCTAGGTCTGATTTCCACAAATAGTACTTTGCTGCCAAGCAACGATTACATATTATCTGCTTAACCTCACCAAAATAAAAACTCATTAAACATGTCTGCCTTCAGCCTTTCAAGATTCTTAATTCTGCTTATTTATTAATTCCCTGTGATTTTTAAAAGCACAACTTTGAAGTCCTTGATTTGGATTTTCAGGGGCTATGAGATGCAACATTTCTAATAACATTAATAACATTCAGAAGACTTAATCATTCTGTGGCAGCAGTGTACAGTTCCTTACGTCTGACGCTAGAAAATGTTGGCTAAGAATTATGTGGTGAATCTCACACTGTGTGGAAAAGAAGAACTACGCCAGTAATTTTATTTTAATCAAATCCCTATTGAGCTGTTTGTGTTTTTAAACTGATCATTCACAGAACATAATCCCACATGTGCAGTTTTTTAGAAGGTAAACTAATGGCACTCCAAAACCCTTATTTGTGACCTCTTCACTTCATATATTACTTTGTGAATTTGTCACAAAGTGTCACCTACAATCTACAAACTTTGTCTCTCAGTTCTTATTTTGATTCTTCTTTAAGCATTAGCATCTTTTGCTAACCTGTGGCTCTGCCTTCAGCTTTACAGTCAGTAAAACTTTTGGATTTTAACATTGGTTTCATCCAAACACACTATCTAATTCAGAGCAGACAGCAGACAACTATGACGTCACAAAAATACCCTTGAAGATGACACCCGCTGCTGGATAAAAACAGCAAACACCACATGAGATGATCAGACTAAAATCAATATCATTGTATAACAAGGATATCCTCTGTAATATATGATGATATGGCAAATGTACGCAAATATGTGTAGAACAAATTCTTCATCGGCACATTTTTTGAAATACAGCTTGCCAAGAACAACTTACTTTACCACTGCTTCATATCATCACAATAAAACTCAAGAAATTACTGACAACATTGAATCAGTGCCCAAGGCTATGGCTTACAAATGGAGCTAGACACTTCCTATGGATGCAAATATCTGAGTCAATATTAGTGACACAGTTATTTGCATACCAAGGAAAACAAAAGCTTTAACGACAAAAGGAATCACTATTTTCTTTAAAAGGTAAAACAAGTAAGGAAACTTTATAATTTTTGGATAAAAGAATCACAGTTAAGCAGCACATCTGAGGGTCAACAGATTACATATTTAATATACAAGTGTGCCTCTATTCATGGGTGGGGATAGAAGTATTTAGATTATTACTTAAGTAAAAGCACTAAAATCACACAGAGAATACTGCACTACAATTAAAAGTCCTGCATTTTAGTGAAGTAAAAGTATGCGAGTATTATCAGAAACATTTTCTAAGACTATGAAAAGTAAACATGTTGAGTAGCAGTAAAATGTTACCAATGTCAGTGGTTTACTATTATATGTAATGTTTTTGGATTATTATTACTGCCATATTAATGTGTATGTTGCATTTCACTGCTGAGGATGTTTAATGTGCTAATTTTAACTCATTTAACTTCCTTTTCACCGCTGCTCTGAGGTCAGAAACAAGGGCGACAAATACAGTAACTTGTGGTGTGGTTAGCGCTGAGTCTGCTGTCGCTCTACCTGAAACAGCTTCTGTTTCTGGGGGACTTTGTTGTCAACCTGCCGGCGGACAGAGCTGGAGATGGTCCGCCGCGCCACCTGCTGGAACGCCTGGAAACCACAAGAAAGACGCAAAATCAGCACTCACAGGGGGACAAGACAACAAGTTTAATTTTATACATATGTTACATACAAATATCATCATGTGAAGGCCAGAAAATGCCCGTACAACTGACGCGGAAGCTAAGCTAATGCTAACTCTTCCGGCGGTATCTTAACGGCAACGTTATCTGACTTTGACCCCTAGCTAGCAGTTTGTAGCTACATCTAGCCATGCTCTGCCTTTCGTCACTCGTTTTCAAATTGCTTATCTGCCTTGTTTGTTAAGTAATATTTCTACAAATCAAACGCAAACTGAATATAAAACACACTTACAAATATGTGTCTGTTCATCTCTACAGTCCGTCTGTCACACAAGGACACCAGAAAACTCTACTTCCGCTTTCAGCTTCTTTACCTTCTTCACTGAGTTAAACGGCAGAACATACTGATAGTGCGCGCTCTACTGCCCCCATAGTCTGTACTATGAACTACACCCTCTATTACATTTTCTACAAAATGTCTGGATTAAAATTAAATTTACTCTGATAACACCAAGGGTAGAAAGTAACGAAGTAAATTTACTTAATTACTGCAGTTAAGTACAATTTTGAGGTACTTGTACTCTCCTTCAATAACTCAAATTTTGGCTACTTTATACTTCTATTTCACTACATCTCAGAGCAAATATTGTACTTCTGCACCACTATATTGATTTTTTAAAGCTTTAGTTACTTTGCATATTCAGAATTTTAAAACTAAATATAATCAACTAATAAATTATGATGTATTATCATAGATCAAACTATCCAGCGTTACTTAAAATAAGCTCCTCCTTTACCAGCTGCAATATTAAAGTGATGAACACAATCATTATAATCCAGTGATATGACATACATGATTCTTAATGGGCCATTCTGCATAATGAGTACTTTTACTTTTAGTACTTTTCAGTATATTTGACACCAATACTTTTGCACTTGCATTTAAGTCAAATTTAAATGCTGGACTTTTATCCGTAATGGAGTATTCCTACACTGTGGTATTGCTTATTTTATTTAAGCACTATCTTCCACAACTGATATAACAATATTGATGAGGTCCCTGTAATACACATAATGTTATTATCGATGTTAATTCATATGTACAAGTTCCCCCTCCTTAACATGAAGTTATTTTAAATTTTTGTATTTGGTATTTTGTACATATATTTTGAATGGTCTCTCTTTATTTTCTTATTTATTTCATTTCATATTTAAGTACTTATTATTAATTTAAATTTCCTACTGCCTTTGTCTTTTTTTTGTGCTGTTGTGTTGTATGAATTTCTCCCTCAAAATCAGTAAAGTCAGGATGACAAAGCACAGTCAGGGACAATCAAACACGTCAGTCACAGAAACTGTTTCAACTTAAAAGACAAATTTATTCTTTAAAAGCAACAATACAACACAGATGGAGTATCAAAAGAAAGGTGAAATCTAGTGCTTCTCATGATTGCAGGTAACAATTTATCTTGACAAAATGTATTAAAAAAAATAAAAATACAGTTTCACTCGGCACATTTCAACATGCAGCACTTATTTTTTTAGTGGATTATCTCAGCTGCTAAAGAGATGAAAATGGCAGGATTTGGGTGTAAAACTACTTGTATGCATTACTGTCAGCAGTGTAAATGTTGAGTGGCACATTAACATTTAATCACATGTATTGACTCATACTGCATTACTGTTCTATCATGCTGTGTTGATAATCTACTTGCATGTAAACAACAATGAATGAAGCCACAACATTATGTCAGTGTATATTTTTCTGGATTAGATGAACACACTCGCAATTTACAGCTCCTTAAAACCAAGACAGCCACTTTCAAACCCACTTTAGACTCAAAACCCCTGAGGTCTGGCGTGCAAATACTGGCTTACTTTACATTGCAAACATTTATTTATCTCTAAAATAAATACAAAAATTAAACATGTTAGCTGTGTTCCCTCTGACGTGGAACTTGCTTGACGCGTTTTTACGACTCAGTAAAAGCATGACTTTAGTTTGAAAGTGGGCTTATATCACAAACAAAACGAGGCACAAAGACGAGCCACTCGAGCAGCTCCATAAATCACATTTACATCGCAGCCACCCAGCATGCAACTCAGGACTCAGAACAACACCCCAGCTCACCTTAACTGCACCAGCTTTAGGCTTAGAAATCCTACAAGGGTCTGGAACGTTACCCAAACTTTCCAGACTCCTTCCTGCGCAGATTGGCTTCAGGTCGGATTTTCATTTGATGTAGCTGATGGCATCCAAGCAACATGACTGTCCAGTGAAACCAAACAGCATTCATCCCCAAAAGTGCTGTAGCCAGAATTATTTATATATTAATTACTACTAAATTATGTTTTCTGTAAAAGTGACGGGCTCCTCTACAATGCCAGGATATAATCTCATATACATTTATGCATTTCTTTTTTTCTGTGGCCTAAAAGCAGTCAAATTCAAGAAGATTAACTCCTAAAAATCAGCTTTTAGAGATTGGTTTTCATTTTTTCAATTTTAACTTAATACAATATTCAAATGTTCTGTGTTGATGTTTAGATATTGGCGGCTTTATGCCCAGCTTGGCAGTGAAGCGATTCCTTTTGTGTACCAACAATGAGCTAATGAATATTTTCATTATTGATTAATCTGGTTACTTTGTTTTTAAATTATTTGTTTGGATCATAAAGAAAAAAAAACGTCCATCACAATTTCCGACAGCCAAAAGCTGGTGTCTCCAAACACCTTGTATGGCCTGAATATCAATTTAAAATCCAAATATTTAATTCTACATCAGTGAAGTGTAAGAAAAACAGCAAATGTCCACATTTTAGAAGCTGGAGTCAGCGAATCTTTACCCTTATCTTTTACAGTGCAGCGACCAATTCCTCTTTCAATGTACATATGGCAAGAACATTGAATTAAGATAGACTTTAATGCACTTCTTTTAAAAATCACCATGTGTAATTTAAGTGTAACTGCAGAATGTAAACTCCTCCTCGGGTTGTTAAAACCTCCAAATTTACACAAACAATACGGAGGGCATGGCTAGTAGTATATTCCAGTTTTTGTATAATTCCCAAACGTACTTTATAAAACCTACTTACTTTTCCAGACCCGATTAGGAGCTCTGAGTGCATTTTTACTCTAAAGCCAGTTGATCATGTGACAAATCAGTCTAATATGTGGTATCAAGAAGGAAAATCTGTCAAAGGCTGATTGTCACTGACTGTGGCTGCAAATTTTTGGCTTTTTTTCCATTTACTTTGGCAATTATACAGCCACAGACAAGTGATTTTAGACCCTACAACCCACGTGTAGCTGCTTTTTTAAATTTATCTACTGGTTGGGCCTCTGGGTGAAAGTTTACCCTGACAGATGGTCACTGTTCACTGCAGCAGAGGTGAGCTGGAGGGCAGCCACCGCCTCAGTTAGAAATGTCAGCGCTGTTGTTGCGGTTGCCACATTTGTGGTGGATGATCAGCAGGACGACGCCCAGGAAGAAGCAGACAGAGCCCACGGTGATGTACGCGATGCCTAGGAACGGGTTCTTGCCCCCCATCCAGGAGATGGTGCTCAGGATCATCCGCTTCCTGCCCTCGAAACTACGAACAGGGTAATCTGTGTTCAACTGGTTAAAGGTGGGAACAGTAAACAGAACAGTCATCGGTAAACTGACCTCAGGGAACCACAAACTTACTCTGGATTGCAAAGTTTGTCAACATCAACCTGTTCATCAACTTCTTTTAATTATTCTAGAGTTTTTGCAAAAGGCATTTCATCTTAATCTTTTTTTATTTATAATATATTTCACTTGCAACATGGAGGTTTTCATGCCACTGCCGTATCATAACAACAGTCAGATCTTTTTCATAAGTCCCTCCTCTTTTTTTGGTATGCTTTGCAGCGTCGGTTGTTGTTGCTAGTGCTGGAATAGCAACTTTCTCTGCGGGATTCTCTGCCACTGACTCAGGCTTTCACAGAGGGGATGTAAGCCTGCATCTGCATTTTAAGAACAGCCCATAGGAACGCCCTCTCTCTGAAATGACCTGTGAAAGACTCTCGCCATGGGCCAGATCTTCTAACACCTTAAAACAGAGCCAAGAGGAGGTGCAGAAGTCTAGTGTTCACTTAGACCACTTAAATTACAATTTGCTTAAAGGTTATTGGGGGATTTTTGCCCAATGATGCCAAAATTTAACTGCCTACCCCTACTTTAATGGGTTTGATGCGTGTGTGTGTGTGTGTGTGTGTGTGTGTGTGTGTGCGCAGTCTCCTATGGTGAGTTTTCCACAAAGGATACTGTAGACGACTTCCAGAGTGTAGTTTCCTCGGAGCAGAGTTGGAACTGAGCTGTTTTTCTTGTTGATGATGCGGTAGAGTTTACGGAAGGTCGGCAGGGCAGCAGTTCTCATCCACACGATGAAGTCCTCATTGATAAAGCCGTTGTTCTCTGGATTTGAGTCCAGCTCGTAGACGGGCCTGCGCCAGTTCACCGGCTTCGTTGTTCCTGAAATAAAAAGGAAAAAAGAGCAACAACAAGGTTTCAATGAGTTAACTGATGAGTGACTGACTCAGACATGTTTTTTCTATGTATTCTTGTTATTCCTGTGTATTTTTGTTACAAAGAAGCAGTGCAAGATGCAGTACAGTTAGCAGACAAATGTGTCAGATCAACACCTTATCACTAATGTAGAACAACATCAAAATGCATCTTTGTTTTCTAAGTGTTGGTTACATCCAACCTGAACCAGCATATTATTCTAACCAATGATGTCTTTCATGATGCTCTCCAAAGGGAAGAAATTTGACATTGTGAGCCTGATGTTTATGTTTGGACAGGATTAGGGTAACAAAGTTCTGGAAAACTTCAACTATCTTCAGAAATTAACATGACTTTATGGGAGATAACAGGAATAAAGCAGTAACTCTAAATTCAGACAGACAAAAAAGCTGCTGTTGACACCTTGAAAAACAGCAGTGAGGTTTGAGTTGCCGCCTCCAGGGTTTCCAAACTTCACATGCTTGTCGGTCCACCAGGCGATACCTGTAGTATTCAGAGCAATCTGGATCTTTGTGCCGTTGGGGTCGTTGTAAAACAACTCCAATGTGTCTGCCATCACAAGAAAGAGGGTGGATGAGTAATTGCTCTTTAAATCCTATTCATAAATGTTGTCAGTAAACAGAGCAGGAAACTGGCTCACCATTGAACATGCTGTTGGCGATGGCCCCACATGGTGCAATTGGCTTGTGGTCAGTAGAAGCATATGGCTCACACTCCTTACTGGGTTTCTGTGAATAATGAGGATGACAAGGAGACTAAAGATTACTGGCATCACCTGCTGGCAGCATTTAAAACTGCAACAGGTATGTTTACAAAAACACAACTGCAGTGTATTACTCCAAATAAGCAATGTCAAGATGTAGCATAAAGTAAACACAGGTCTAAATTACCCACTACAACGAGTAGGCAACAAAGCGCCAACGTGGCCAAAAGATATACAGTACCTGTAAAAAGTCTGGACACACTTAAGGAAAGTGTTTCCAAACTTCTGACTGGTACTGCATACCAGAAAACAAATCGGTTTTACACTGACCTTCTGAGTGCTCATGAAAAAAATATGGTAACTTTCCAATGGAGTAAAGATGAAAAGTAACTAATGTATGTGGATACCTAAACAGATTACAGTAATCTTACTTAACCAGTTTCTCTTTGGTCTGTGGTTAGTGCTGAAAATCACTGTTGCTGCTTACTGAAACCATCAGACAATCAATAGATTCGTGAAAAACACACACACACACCAAGGTGGTTTGATGCACCACTAAAGACTGCCAATGCAGCACAAGTGAAAGCAGCGGATGCATTTGTTAATCTATAGCAATGCCTTGAATTCACTCTAACTGCACTAAGGCTGAGTGTTTCCTGTACACACTGAGTAAATGTTTCCTACAGAGAATCCTAGTCTCACTGACAGTATACATTTTCCAATTCAGGGCCATGGAATGAAGCGTAACAGCCTAACAGACTGGTAGACAACAATGTTCTGTGTGCACTGAAGCTTAACCAATAACCCAATTTAGGATTTATGGCTTCTGAAATTGAAGTCTTGTGTTTTTTGTGTTGCCTGGTGCAGCTTTAACAGCATTATAATACCATTTCAACGGCAGTTGGTGACCTCAGTCATGTGATATCAAAAAGTGGAAGTAAGTTTTACCAGGAGGGATTCCATGTCTCCATTCAGCTGGCTGTCATCTCTTGACTTGACATAGCGACGGTGATTTTGGTAGAAGTTGGAAAGGCCGTAATACATGTAGACGTTGCTCTGTTAAATGAGACAAAAGTATAAAAGACATATTGTCCAAAACTGAAAGTGTGAATATATTCAGAAAGTATTCTGAACATTTTTCTGACCTCGTATGGCTGCTCTAGGTAGAAAGGTATTGTGCAAGTGCAAGGCCTTGTGCTGTTCCAGCTGAAGTTCTGGGAGCAGTTGAAGCAGGGACTGGACATGTCCACTCCAGTGTAATCAACCTGAAAACAAACAAGTAAACTGTATCTGTACAGCACTTTTCAAAACATAGCAACAATGTGCTTTCCACAAGGGGAAAAGACAATGAAAAGCAAATGAAGAGCACAAATTGTGCAAACCTTAAATCCGGGGAGTAGATCAAGAAAAAAACACAACCTCAGCACATTTTAAGGGTGTGTATTAACGCACTCTATTAGTCACTCTGTAACAAGGGTCACAGATATGAGTAGCTGTGTAATACAGTGACAGATTACACCTGTGCAATGTAGGACAAATCATGAATATTTTTTAGTTGCAGAAACAAAGATGGAGAAGCCACAGGAGAAACAAATGGTACTGTGGCAATATCAAGGGGTGATACTGTTGTGTCTGTGGTTTTATTGGCAGTACAGCATATTCTTAAATCCTCATGAACTGTTGTGTCATGTAAAAAGCCAAACTCCATGTTAATGTTTTCTCTCATGTCAGACACACTGTCTTGATACAATGTGTTTCAGTGTCTACTACAGGTAAACATGCTTCACGCATTGGTAACGTATTTTAGAGAGAGATTATAGTCAAAGTAAACTGACATAGCAATGTTATATAGGTAAGGTGTTGGTTTTATCATTGAGATGAGAGCTGATTTTCCGTCACACATTTCGCCGATTTAACTGGCGGAGCATAACGTTTAAAATTAATTCAATTACATAACAGAAGATGTGTAAATTTGTCACTATGCGGGGGAAGGATAAATTGCAATTTTTTTGCATGGACTTTGGCGTGACTGGTCCTAGCGTAACGTGTAACTGTGCAAAATAAGTAGTGTTACACTGTCAATGTACGTATTTTGTATAATGTTACGTTACCTCAAACTCCTTAATGTTGTTGGACGTGACATACAGGCCGATGCCAATAGGGATGAAGATGAGTCCGATGATGAAGAAGGCAGGGAGCACGGTGCCCGCGGTGAGGATGGGCTGCCATGCGGGCAGTCTCTGCTGTTTAAACGCAGTGTTTTCGGGCTTCTTGCTCCGCAGGGACCCACCACCAGGCCCGGACACGGTGATATGTCCATCCTCGTCTTTGGCGTTGTAACTAGACGCCATCATGATTTCTGCCAGTAATTACGAAGTTGATGCTAACGTTCGCCAGCTAACGCCGTTAGCTCCTCGCTGTCACTAACTTGTCAACACACCCAGTTTAAAGCCTAAGTGTCGCGCCGACATATGATGATGAGTTACTTCAATTACCGAATTATGATGTCATTTTTTGGAGTGTTCATTGGAGATTTAATCCATTACTCCAATCGCCAAGAGGCTAGCTACAAAGCTAGCGACAAAGGCTGCCTCTCCAGGAAGTTTACAAACACGGAGGAGGGAGGAACGCAACGCGCAGTGACGTCACTGAATTAGTTACGCCCTGATGCTGCCTTCATGTACTGTCAGGGATATTGGAAATAACAGATACCGTAACGATCCAATAAAAATAATGTTTGTGATATTTAGAGGACGTGTGCAAAGTTGCGATTTTTGAGAATGCAGGCATGTGACTATTCAATATTCAATTAAAAAATCCGAGTGTTATGGTACTTATCAGATCTGAAAGTATTCTGGGATGAAAGCCCTCTTGGAATTTAAAGTGTACGTGAAACACTCAAAGGCATCGACAAGCATTAAATGCGTTCATTTAAAATCAGGACAAAAACATTGCCTAAAATGTAATTACACACTCAAAAAAACATTATACTGATAGCACTGGGGATGAAAAGAATGAATGATGTGCTGGATATCAGGTTTACTGTCTGTGAGCAGGATGAATCAGTGATTCACAGAAAAAGTCATCAGTACTTCTGTTAATAAAAGTTTATTTTTTTTATCAGACAAATCCACTGCTGTAGTTTTTGGTACATATGGTGCATTATCATGTTTCTCTAACTGAAGTGTCCCAACAGTCAGAAATATCACCATTTGTATTAATAACTGCATATACATGTTTGTTTGTTTTTTAATAGTGGGCTTCTCTAAAGAAAAACAAAACCAAAAGCCTGTATGTGTATGTTTTAATCAACACAATTAATGTATTCTTGTGTTTATTATAGGCCTACTATCACATACACTTTAAACCAACATGCCATTGATATCCCTTTGTTACTTTCCACACACTTCAGTAGTTCAGCAACCTTTAAAACCAATTTTTTAAATCCAGCACTAAACCACATTTCCACTGTATGACAAACTGTCTTTCCAGGACCAAACTATCATATTCAGATAACACACAGGCTCTTTTTTTAATTTAAAAAATTAACATTAAGATACCTTAAAATACACCTTGAGCTATAGCTATTTATTTTTTCTGCCCTTCTATGGGACATATGAGTGACTATTGCCTATTAT
>JAPZEB010000010.1:26330163-26345099 GCA_029783705.1 Chaetodon striatus | reverse complement strand
ATTATTGTGTTAAATACACAAACAAGTATTGTGGCAAAATGAATGAGATGGGACATGGGGTCAAAAGTCCTTTGTTTCATTTGCCATATTACAGCACATTCTTAAATCTCCATTAATTATCCTGTTCAAGAGCACCACCCAAAACGCTATTAAAAATCTTCCATTTTAAAGCTTCCTTTGATATCAAACACACTGTCGTGGTTAGGTTGGTAAATCTTTGACCAACTGTACACTTTTTTATGTATTTCATGTAAGGCACAAGGAAAACATTACTTTCAGGTCAATTTTGTGCCACATTCATATGAGAATTTATCATTTTCCTTCAAATCAGACTTTCATATTAACACAGTTTTGAAGTCATTGTGATTCTCTTAGAGTGTTGCAACTTTTTTCCTCCCTCACTGGTCTCCAGTTAAACTGACCATAGAGCTGTTTTCAGTATGAATGCCTGGTAAAAGAGAGGGGACTGTGCTACAGGTGCTCTCCACTGCTGCAGCTACCCCTCTAGACTCCAAGCCCTAAAGCCAAAAAGCATGATCTCTGTGTTGCTTGTATTCACCGCAGATGGCAATCAGTGTTGGTTCAGCTTGATGGAACTTTTGGGACTACTACAACAAAAAGATAAGATTGAAAATTTCGGGAGAAAATCATTTAGAATTGGGCATGAAGAAGGAGGTGGCGTAAACAAACTCTGGACAGCCTTGACGAACTGGTGAATTCTATATTTCAGACGACACTCTGTGTCAAAGCTCTTGGTTCATTCATTTCAAACTGCAGTCTTGTTTGCATCATGTCTTGTCGACAAGATGTAAGAGGAGCTTTATTATCAGTGGGTCTGAAAAAAGGTGAAAAAGTGCTTCACTGTGAATCTTGCAGCTTCGATCATCTCAGCAGATCTCAGCTCAGCGTCGGCTGTTTGCTGAAGCAGTGTCCATCAGTGGACCTGTGGTAGAAAATTACAACAGATGTGTTTTTCTAAAGTCCACATTATATTCTCAGTTTGGCTCAATGATGACATTTATTTTCATCTTAGCTAATGGAGCTAGCTTCAGAGTGCTGCCCAATCACTATTTTGGCACTTTCAATTAACCATCAAATGTTGTTTACTACAGTTAAGTGCAAAAATAGGCTAAAAAGCTCACTGGTGCTTCAGAGTTAATGAAATTCTCTTTGGGTTTTTTCCCAACCAAAACCCAACTTTTAATTCAATCAGTGATTTGATTCATCTTAATATAAAGATATGTTGCAGTGTCACGAACCTGCAGTTAGCAGTGCTAAAACAGCATAACACAAATCAGCAGCCTAATGGTTGTTAGTAAAGCTGTAAAAAAACAAAAAAAACAATATTTCCCAGATGAAAAGGGGAGGGAGGAGAATATTTAATAATTCATGTAACATGTTTTAAGGATTCAAAGTTGGGTACGAATACTAACTGATACCACCAACAGCTGCCTTTCCTTAAGGTTATTTCAGAACACTGGTGGTTTACATACTGGCGGTTATTAAAGAGTGATTTCTTTTCTCAGATGGCTTAATTTGAAAATATTTTAGAGGCCTGAAAGTCTAACAGGACAGTAGAAAGATCAACAAAAGCAAAAATTAGAGGAGGTAAAAAAAAAAAGCCATGTCTCAACCCCATGGCGTCAAAATTCATTGCTTGGTCAGTGGCCTCAGTGTCAGCCATTGATTTAAGTTAGTAAGCAAATGCCAAACATTCTCCGGTTTCAGCCTCTTCAGTGTAAGGATTTAGTGTTTTTACTTCTTTCATTTCATTGCAAACTGAACATGTTTGGGGTTCGAAGTGTTGGTCAGACATAAAAAGTAATTTGAAGACATCACCTCAGGCTCTGGGAAATTGAAGCACTGTTTCCAGACATTTTATGGACAATATTGATATTCAGTTCATCACTAAGGCCCTGCTCAAAGCTGCTGACGGTTGTATACTGAGTTTAAAGTCTTTGTCCTACACCAAGGTTCACACAGTTTTCTCAGAGGAAAAGAGCCATGGCATGACTGCGGACAAGAAGATCATGCTCAGATGTGATTTTAATAATCCTGCGCAGCCTCTGTAGTTTCTCCCAGGAAGAGCATTTGATCCATCTAAATCTCTTTGCAGCAGCCTCGGGGGAGTCACAGCCAACATGCTGCAGCTGAAACAAAAACACACTGCTTGTTGTGAATCAGCGTATTACACTCTCCTCCTGTTTTCCAGATGCCTCTTCCGGACTCTATTACCATCTCTCAGCCCTCACTGTTTAATATCCCTCTTTCATACCCTTGTTTCCTTACATCAGCAGCATTTCTAACTCTTATCCTCCAGGCTGTGTGGTTATTAGAGGCTAATTAAGAGTTTGTTGAGATCATTTCTTTCGGTCTCCTTTTAGAGCACATGATCCTGTATCTGCACCGGCACCTGCAGATTATTCTGGTTTAATTCTGTTTAATCAAAGAATGCAGTTGGAGGAGTATTAGATGATGTGTGCGGTGGCTGCTGTGGCAATAACCTGATTTATATATTTAGAGGTGTCAGATTTCTAAATGGTATCACTTTCCTCCTTATGAAAAGGAACCTTAGTCATTTTGTATTTCTGTATGTGTCCATGAGAGGGAGCTAAATGCTTACTTAGTCTCCTATGCAATGCTGAAAATATCAAATATGATACACAGTAATATGTATTGCAGCCACAGAAATGGCCATATTATTATGTAGCAGTGGACATCAGCTCTGTAGAGTTCATCAGTAACTTAAACACGTCGCTTTAAGAAAAGAAAAGTGTCTACTTAAACGTGGAATAAGACCATCTTCATGTTTATTTCATTCTGCCATCAAACTCCCACTATAAAATGATATCGGTACAAGAAGAGTTTTTTTAGGACAACCTGAATGTGCAACAATATGCATTACGTCAAATGAAATCGTACCTATTGGGAAAATTCGTGAAAAAAGAACCAACTCTTTCACCCAGTGATTTATAAGTTGCATAAGTTAACCCAAATGAACAAATTTACAAAAAATCATGATAACCCACTTGTTCTCTGTTGGTATCTTGTTTGTTTGGAACCTGGAAATGTTTTAAATGGAAAAATTATCTATCCATGCTGATAGTTGGCATATTAATCCACGGTTTGGATACACAGCATAAAAAAAAAAAAAAAAAGAACAGCAACATGTGTTTCCAGAAAAAATGTCCTCGTTGCTCTGGATCAGGAGTTTGTAAAATTGCACTCTATGAGCTATCTCCAGAGGCTCCAGCATGAGCATCGACTTGCTTTCAGATAGGCCAACTGTCCCATTAAAAGTATGCCAAATTACCTATTAGCAGCTCCTTTTTGAAATGTATCCATTAGCATATAGACAGCTATCATGTGACTGGAGCACTTTGATACTGAAGAAAACTTAAAAACGTGATGTTCCTTAGGCAAGTCCTGCAACTAGAAGTGTTTTCTGATTTCTATGCATAGTTTTGGACATTTATTCGCACTGGACATCAGCGATTATGTAACCCATGGGAAGCGCTGGTCTCACAGTTTCTAAAAATACATGTATATGTGTTGAAATTTTTAGAGTTATGACTGCAAAAAGTACAACTTTTGACACAAACTGCAGTTTTTGTTGTTGTAATCTATGGGGCATTCGAAATGGCTTACCATGGAATAGGCTACAAAATTTCTGCCCTTGTTAAAGTCTATCCAGCCAACATTTATTAAGATTAATGTACAAACTCAATGTTAGACACTGTACAGTCACTGAGTTTAATATAGGCCTTCTTTCTTCTACATCTAAGACACGTTGCCAAGACATGTAGGCCTACTATCATTTTCACACAGGCCATGGAAACATCACATGAAACATAAGCTCAGAAAATTAGTTGATATGGCTGTTGAATTGTGCTTTGTTTAGCAGCATGGCCAGGTTAATATTATGGAGGTTTCCCGGTTTATTCTCACCCACCATTTTTAATGCACACAAAGTTCACTCACACCAGAGACAAATGAGTTCTACAGAGCAATGCCGTACTTGGTTCAGATATAAATAGTTTTTATTTTGGTGCCTGTCACAAATGATGACAATTCATACTGTCACAACAATTCACAGTGCTCCAGTGACTGGAAACCTCCATAAGCAATGGTGGAATAAACACATGCTATGAAAATGTAAATGATGAGAGCAAGTCTAAAGCTACTGCCAAAAATATCACCAGGATGAAGTTAAACATAATGCACAGATGCAAAAGAGACATGCAAAGAGATGCTTCAGTGGAAATTCAAATTAACAAAACACCTTAAAAACCCCTTGAAATTACATAAAACCTTTCATGGGAACATGTATAAATGCAAACTGAAGGTGTGAATGAAATAAAATAGAGTTTAGAAAGCTAAGCTGTTGTGAGAGGCGACATCAAACAGTCCCATTTGTGTATTTATACAGATGTGGCCTGTGACTCATATTTGGCAGCAGATTTGGCGGCAAACTCAATCATGAGGTGTTCACTTTGAGTTGTTGCCATGGCAGCGTGTTTAGCCCTCAGCTCTTGCCTCCTGCTGCAGAGGCAGAGCCACACACCGTCGACTTCCTCAGCTCAATTTTCATCGACTGGCTCTCGGCCCGCGACTCTAACCTCGTCACCGTCGACACACCCAGAACCTTGCTGCTCGGTTTCATACCTTTTGACACTGGGATCCGTGTGGCCGCGCTCCGAGCTGACTGCACATCCGAACTGGGCTGCAAAATAAATAACAAAGCAACGTAAGAAGACACATAAAAACATAATGTATGGTAAATGTTATGTTTATGCAGGGATTGCACATAAAAAAAAGGTGAGCTCCCCAGTGAGCATGGTTTTAGTTAGCCCTGTTCCAGAATCACTGCACTACATATCACAGTCCATCTCCCATAACTCAGACATTTCAGACAGACATGTCTGCTCATAAAATCTGTGACAGGAAGATTTATGAAGATCCTAATAAACAGGATAGTAGGCAATCTTCTTAGCAGATTATAAGGCGGGAAAAAACAATGTCAATAGGTACAAAATTCGCTCTACTCACTTTGTCGTGTGAGTTTAAATTTTCAATAACTCAACAGCAACGTGGTGCAAAAGCCTATCAAGGTTAAAATCTTTTTGCGATTCTCCTGATGTTACTGTGAATCAGAAATGGAGGACATGTTTGAGCACCATGAGCTCTACCACTCGACGTAAGTATTCTACAGAGACTGAACAAAAAAAGAGAGGGATCAGAGGTCAGTGATTAAAGCCACAGTGTGTGCATGGTAAGTTCTGAACATATGCATTTGTGGCTTGTGTACGCTATTTTGTTGAGTTGCTTCTTAGCAAAATGCTAATGTAAGGCAGTCTTTTTTGTGAAAAGTTAACTACGGAATAAAGCAATTTGTTGCTGTGACAGTATAAAAAATAAAACAGTGTTGCTGCCTTGATTCACACTGGGTCAGAGCATTGGGCCTCCATGTTAACTATGTTCACATAACTTGATTCCAGCTATCTGTGAACCAAGTTAGCCATTAGCCGCAGTCACCAGTTATTTAGCACAACCGTTAGCATAATTGCTAATATTCACCATAAGCAAATACTCCAAAAAACCACTCCAGCAGCCATATTTGTGTGAGTAATGTGAAGCGGAAATTTGGTGTGAACACCGTAAGAAACATCTTGTCGATTAATACAAACTGACCAGAGTGCCACCCATCAGATATATAAAGAAGGCTAACATTTTTAGTCGTGGTGCTGTAAAATGGTTTCTAGTCATATAGTCAACGGCTTTAATGGAGGAGACCTTTCTGTCTTGGAGTTAATCATTCATCCAATCATCTATTCATCCATAACCTATCGCCACTTATTCTTGTAGGGTTTATGGGGGGCCTATCCAAGCACACAATAACACGCCTTCACACACAGAGACAATTTAGAGTTGCCAATTAACCTGCAACCTCTGCAGACAACCTGCTGCCCACAACTATATCTTTTTTTTTTCTCACCTTGTAAGTTGTTCAAAAAGATTTTGTTTTTGTTTAAGCAACTTAAATGTCCACGTTACTGGTGATGATCCTGAATCAGAGCTAGCCCTTGACTTGGTGACAAAACATTATGTCAATGCTTTCTGGGGGCAATGACACAAGTGTGTGAGAGTTAACTAGGGGTTGGCCCTCTCAGCTTTTAACTGACATGAGGTAGGGTATATTATGAGAGTTTGGACAGGGTGGCATATGTGTAAATTTAGGTTCCTTAAGTGAAAAAGTGAAGGATCCAAATGGGTCACTTTGTGCCTGTGTTTGGTTAAAAGGAGTGAATTTGTCAGTTGGTAAATTTGTCTACACAAGACCTTATGAAAGGCCTCTCTCTGAGATCTTATGCATGTCAGATCATTCCAGTGTTAGTTTCATACCAGTGAGATCATATGTTTATAAATTCATTGTTTTATACCTGGAGAGAGTGCTATCTAGGGAGCACACACCACCTGATTTCATTTTGAAACATTTCAGAAGCAACTGCAATGTAAAAGATTAGACATTGTTCAGATATTTTTGTTTTTTGGATTAGAGCAAAATGTCATCTATGCCTCTTTATGCTTGTGGCATATTCAGAAAGACAGAAAGATGGAGGACACAATGATTTCTAAAGCTCTCACCACTGACTGTGTTGGCTTGGAGGATGCCGAGGTGATGGGTGTGATTGTTATACTGCTTGTCATTTTGCTCTGAGTGGTCTTCCCCATTGAGGTCTGGCGTGGGGAGCGGAGCACCGTTCCTGTTGACACTTCCTTGCTGCTTTCGGAGCTTCTGAGTGTCAACACTGGATTACTGCAGCCCTCTGAAGGCCTCTTATACTGTGAACCCAAGTGGATGTGGATCTTGTTGTCCTCTGTTGTGATGATGTTGCTGTTGCCGTTATATTTCCTAAAAGGTGCTGGCCCAGGTTGCTTCTCTGGGGTCATCTTGATCACTGTGCGGCTTGCCGGAATGTTGTGAGGCTCAGGTGAAGCACATGCTTCAGCCACAGGAGTGGTGCTGACTGTGATGATGGACACCGGCGACTGAAGGCTGTCAGAGCTGCAGCCGTTGGTCTTGTCCGGACTCATGGCCTTGGAGATGGTGGTTATCGTGACCGGAGATTTGGCTCGATCAAGACCTCCTGTAAACTCACAGGATTTGCTCCTTGATGCTACCGTTGTGGGCTTCGGGACGATTGTGATACGAGGTTTTTGGAGGCCGAGAGTCGGGATGATGGTGGTGCTGGAGAAGAAATCCTCAGCTCGAGGGCTGGTGATCTCCAAGGTGGCAGTGCTGTTCTCATGATCTGGGGTCACTCGGATGTGCAGTGGCTGGCCTGGCCTGGTTATCTCAGGTGGATGGAGCAAGGATGCCCTATTGGTCTTGTCAGGAGTGTTCTGAGTGAGTGTGATGGCCTCCTTCTTTTTCATCCAGGGTGTCCAGGATTTTCTTGCCCCGAGCTCTGCTGAAGCTGGAGGGTATCGTTCAAGAACTGTTGGAACTGTTGGCTTTTTTAGTCCTCGTTGTCTGAGGTTGCTCATTAAGTGGTTTTCCTCGAGGACTGATTTCCGGATAAAGCCTGCAGTTGTCTCATCTTCAGCAGGCTCATTGACCATCACATCTGTCTGCACTGCTGTGGAAGTAACCGGGACATTGACCATCCTCGTTCCATTCATGCTTGGCCTCAAGGCGCGACTGTATCGCTTGGTGGCTTCCAGCTCTTTGGTAAGGTTGGCAAAGTCATGGCTCATGCTCTTCTTCTTCTCTTCCTCTTCCATGAACCTCTGCTGGAGGACAGAATAATCCACCTGCAGCTGGGAGAGCTGGTCCTCTTTGTTCATCAGTTCATGTATCTTCTCCTTTAGGGCCTGGACGTCCGCCTGCAGGTCTCTGGTTTTGGCCTCCTCCATCTTGCAGCGAATTCGAAGCTCAGCCTCTGGACTCATGACCTCGCCTTTCTCTATGGCTTTGTTTCTGGCAATCTGACTTTTCATTTCTTCCAGCAGCTTTGAAAGAGTATTTGCCTTGTCCTGCTCTGTTCTGAATTTCTTCTCCAGTAGATCATACTCATCCTCTGTTTTCATTAAATCTCCTTCTACCACTTCAAGTTGTTTGAGCCTGCTCTTAAGTCTTTCAATTTCTAGGGTGAGCTCTTTGACTTTGTTGTCTTCATCTGGATTTCTGTTATTGTCCTTGTTGGACCACTTTCTCTGCATTTCCCTCTCTGACTCCTCAAGTCCATCCATTCTTATTTTCATACTACCCAGTTTGGTATTTATCTCCCTACACTTTTCCTCTTCACTTACAAGTTTAGTTTTTAACTCCTCTTTCTCTTTAATGAGGGTTGACACTTTGACCTCCATTTCTGATTTGAATTTGAGAAGCTTCTTGCTCTCCTCAATCAGCTTCTCTGTGACCTCTGTAACCTTGCCCTGCTCTGCTTTGAACATCTTACTCAGATCATCACTTTTCTGTTCTTCCTGTTTAAGTCTCTCTGCCATATTTTTTCTTTCATCTACCAGTATAACTGTGAAGGATTTCAACTTCATAAGATCATCTTTTAGGACCATTTCTGCCTTTTCAAACTTTGATTCGGAGCTCTCAAGGTCTTTCAACCGAGTTTTCACTGTCTCCAGCTCTCCAGCTAGATCCTTCACAACACGTTTCTCTTTTTCCAGGTTTGTATGAAGCTGCGAGCACTCTGTTTTGCTCCTACTGAAAGCACCCTCCAGTTTTTCCAGTTCAACCATTCTCTTCTGCAGTTTGTCCACCTCCAGCCTCAGCTCCTTGCTGTGATTCTCCTCACTCTGCAGTTTTTTCCTCAGCTCCCTGCACTGATTCTCTGTTTTGGTTATCTCCTCATCCTTGCCCTCCATCTCCAGCACTCTCTTCCGCAGATTCTCCAGCTCCGTCATGAGAGACGAATTCCCACACTCCCCTTTGCTGATCTTCTCCCTTAGCTCCTGCAGGTCTTCCTCTGATTTTTGCAGCACCTTGTTGCTCTCCTCCAGTTCTTCAATCTTGTGTGACAAACCGGCTAGCTTCAGCCTAAGCTGTCGGCTTTGGGACTCTTCGTTGGCCAGTTTGGCCGTCATCTCCTCGTGTTCCTGTGCAAACTTGGCTGCTCTGTGCTCTAGCTCAGCCTCCAACTTGAGGATCTTCTGTCCGTCCTCCTTGGCTGTGTCAGTGACTGCTGCCAAACGCTGCTCTTTCTCCTGCAGCTTCTGAGTGAGGTCCTGGATCTTCTGGCTCTGCTGGTCGATCTGCTCGATATGCAGCTGCCGCTCGTCTACCAACATCAGGGCAAAGGACTTGAGCTTAACCAGCTCCGCTCTGACCTTCTCTAACCTCCTGCTGTGTTCCTTGTCCTTACGAGCCTGGTAGGCCTTCTCCTGCTCCAACAGCCTTTTGAGTCTAAGAAACAGAAGAATACAAGATGTGAGTGGGTGTTAATGTGAAACATCTTTTAACCAGAACATTGTTTCAGTGCAGATGATATCAATACAAAATGAATTTGACATCAAAATGTTTAGAAGTACACTTACAAACATGAATAATTACATGCAGAAAAGAAAACATATCAGATGGGGGAAAGATGTTGCACATCTCTATAAAAGCCAGATCAGACTCAGAAGGAGAGCAATAACCACCTGATCCAGAATGGGGCAACAGGCAAGCAGAATTAAAGGCAACAATAGGATAAGCGAAGGAACAAAGGAAATGAAAAAAGAGGCAGATAAAAGCCTAAATACTTGTGATTCTCTCTGACAGAGCTGTCCTGTTTAGAGTTCAGTAAAGGGAAGAATTACAGCTGCAGTTCATGAACTCCATTAACACACAGGTGTCTTGAGTTGAGAGCTTTAGTTATTTCTGCTGTGACTTACCCAACTGATCGCAATCAAGGCAGAAAATACCCAAGATAGAATTTCATTTATTTGGGTATCAAAGGGCTCCATGATGGTCAAAAAGTTGTTTTAGAGGTTTCTCCAGCTTGCAAACTCAATGTACTGGACTACCACAAGTATATATCCTATTATTTAAGAGATTTTGGTGCACCAACATCAGTGATCAAAAGTGCTATAACAACTCTGCAATGTGCAGACTTGTACAAAAACTGCATTTCTACATCTGGTTGTTTGCCAGGGTGTGCTTGAATCAAAGTAGTCTGTAGGAAGTGTCATCCAACCACGTTTTATGGCAAAAGTGTTTAACTGTTTTGAATGTCCTTCACCCACGAAACGCAGAGCAAACAGCTTGTACAGTATGCAATTGTATCATTCCCAAAACTCACCTCATGTTTTGTCTGAATGCTCTCAGAGGACGAAAGAACAGAGAAGAGATAATATCTCACTGCTGTACCTGTATGACTGAGAATCTTGCTCTACACACCGAACAACTGGAAGAGAGTGGTAGTAAGAATCACTGCAGAGCTGCCAACAAAGTTCAGGAGAATTCAGCTTCATGTTGGTAGATGTTTAACTTATCTCTGCAGGAGTCTGTGTGTGTGTGTGTCTGAGAGAGAGTCTGCTGCAGTTTCCCTTTCATGTGGGTCACATCAGACTCTCGAATCCTTAAACAGGTTTCAACACAACAAGTGTTCTGCAAGGTTGAATCAAAAACACAGATTCCAGACGTTTGCAGTCTGCTCCGTCTGCTCCTCCTGTGTCAAATACTTCCTCCCCTGAATCTCTGTTCAACTTACCAAAGAGTTGGGATGCAGAGCAGGTTGATCCATATCTGTTTTTAAAGCTGAGCAGGAGCCAAACTGCTGCTGCTGTTGCTGCTGCTGAGTCTCTCACGGAGCCAGAGAGCGAAGGAAGGAGGGGGCCCGGCACCGTGGGGAATTAAAGCCATCACATTCCAAACATGTCATCGCTGGACAATGAAAAAGGTGGATGTCGTGCTAAACAGCACCACTCCGCTGGCTGGTGATGTCATCCACCCCTCCATATATGGCCAAAGAGGCCCTGCCCTTGTTTGGACACTGAGGAAGAGGAGGGGTTCCGAAAGCTCTTCCTCCTCTTCTTTCTCTCGTTTTGTTCTCCCTCTTGAGAGGAGACCCGACAGGGCAGCAGGTATGACATAACTCATGAAGCCACTTTTATGTCTAAACATTTCTGTCCCTTTACTAAAAATGCTGCTCCAGTTTTGACCTAATTGTCTCCTGTCCGTCTTAGAGCCAGCAGTGTCTCCATGGAAACGAGGCAACAATGCAAGGCAAGAGTTTTTGTTTTGGAGCAGACAATGCCAGACTTGCACAGCCTTTCTCATTTTAATCCCCCTGTATCGTGCAAAGGGAGAAGGACGTGGATATAAATTCTCCATAGTGGCTGAATTGTATGTGTGTGAGATCATAGCTTCAGACAGCAGAGGAGGCCTGTGGTTTGCATTGCAGCGGCTCCTAAATGAGCCAAATATGAGCAGTGTAAAGAGCTTACAGATGCAGAGGCTTTCTATCATTGCTCCAAATACATGCTATACATAAATATCACCAGGACACAAAAGCACTTTTACATTAATTGCCTGTGTTTTTGTGGCTTAGATATTTGCGCTTTTGTTGGCCGCCTGTAATTTTGGAAAGAAGTTGATTCTTCTGTTGCACACATTTCAACTCTTACTAGATAAAAGCCTCTAAGATATCTCCCATTAATCTCCAGTGACAAGGCTTGTGGTTTTGTACAATCAGGAATAAATCAAATGACATGTTGATGCCATTTGTTGTAGAAGTTTACACAGAAAGTATGCAAAACAATATAACTCTTGAAGGTGTAATCATTTCATTTTCATTTTTATATAATTTTCTTTTGAAGTCTTTTTGTTTAAGGTTCAAAGATAAACGCACAGAAGAGCAACAGCACAGAACATCCCCATTATCCTCTTATCCAAGTCTTCCCAATGTCCACTGCTTCCACATCAAACCCTCTCACTGCTGGCCAGAAAAATATTAGAAATTGAGTAACAAATGGCCACATTTTGGAAAACAAACCACCACATTGGTCCAGACTGAAATATCTCAACAACTATCAGCTGGATTGCCATGAAATTTTGAAGACAGATTAATGGTGTCCTGAGGATGAAGCCTACTGACTTTTAGTGTTCCCTTTCATGTTTCATCCAGCACCTCCATCAGGTTAAACTATTAAAGTGTCCTTTGGTTGATGACCGAATATCTGCAAAACTAATGATGCTCCTGTCAGCCTCAGATGATGGATGTAAAGTCAGAGGATCACCAAAGTTATTACAGTTCATCAACATGAATGTTTGAACCAAATTTAATTTTCTGTCCCATAGCTTTTTAGGTATTTCACTCAAAGCCACAAATGTGAACATTATGGTGGCACAAGAGGAAAAGTCAGGAGTAGGCCTGTCTCAATAATGACGTTATGGACTTATTGTACGATATACGGACATGACCTTGACCATTTTGCTGACCTACATATTGCCCGTTGTGTCTACACGCGTGTTTGTTTACATAAGAATGTCACCAACATTTAGCCAATATTGTGCCAGGATCAACAGTTAGGTTTTCCCAGATTTGGGCACAGTGATTCTGCCTTTTTATTCTCTCCACCCCTGCCTACTTGCGCCAGTCCAAAGAAAACAAAACAACACCTTGAAGATGACACAGTGTAGCTTACTGGTAGCCTGCAGCTGCACTTTCAGTGTGGAAGATGCACAGTTCTGATAGTTGTTAGCTTGCCAACCCCTGGGAGTGAGCCATAAAGCCTTTCATTCGTAGATTTACCCTGTAAGAGCTTCATCCTTCCTCTTAAAATCCATCAGCAAACTGCCCAGCTCCCAAGCTGTTCATCCATGGTAGCCGACTGTAGCACACAGGTAGATTTATGGAGGTAACTGCAGTGTTCCCAGAGCATCGCTAAACTTGTCTATCATGGTACTACTATAAAGGTTCCATGATTCTATATTTACTTTCTTATACATATTAACAGGTGTTCATTACTTTTTTTTAAAGAATATGTTAATTATTTTTTTCTCAATCCTATTCAAATGCCTAAATATTCTTAAGAATTAAAAGAGCTTGCTCTTTGAAGGGTATATTTGCATTATTATTATTGTATCATTATATCAGTGGTATAAAATGGTCGCAAAATGACAATATTGTAATAAGAGAATCAGTCCATAACTGTGGCAGCACACAGGTGAGTTGTCAGTGTTTGCCCGGTGCCCACACACAGTAGTTCAATACCGTGCGATGGTAACGAGAGGGGGCAGGCAGAGAGCGATGTCAGGAGAACTGAGATTCCAAAACCAGGAGTACTCACTGAGAGCGCAGGCTCTCCTATGCAAAGCCAGTTGTGGACAGAGGAGAGCTTGACAGCAGCGATGAAACATGGAATCTGCAGTGCAAAAAGGTGAGACGTACTGATACACAACGAAGCAAACCATAGCTAAGAAGATCACAGGTGATTGGGCCAGTAAACTCAATTTGGAAAGTTGGGTGATGTTCTTTTCAGAAAGCTGCAGGAAACAGGCGAACAGGAAGCAGGTGGGCACAAGCAAAGCTCATGGTCGAAGACGGAAGGCAGATTGGTTCACTGGGGATCAGACGAAGCAGGTGAGTCAGAGACAGGAGGGTCAATACCGAGGAGGCAGTCCGAAAAATGCCAGAAAGTCTTGCATGAGGCAAAGAAGAATCTGGCAAGGAAAGTCTGTGAAGCAGGCATCTTTACAGGGACAGGAGGCAATGATCCACAGGTGAGCGGCGTTAGCCTGATGAGGTGGGTATGGAGGACTGGCAGGCATGGGAAATGAGTGGATAGGTGATGGGCTGGCAGGTAGGTGTGGTACGAGGCGGGGTGAATGTAAAATTACTAAACAATATATTGTGACAATATATGGTCAAACAAAAGTATTTATCGCTACGAGCCTAGTCAGGAGATTACCAAAGTCAGTAGGATTCATCCCCTCAGGACCAAGAATGTCTCCGTACAAAATTTCATAGCAATCCTTCCAATAGTTACTGAGATACACAATCCCAATCATCCTAATGAAGTAGGAGTCTTTTTACATGAGATGCATCAGAACAGACTTTAAACAAACTGGATGACACCATGACGTCTCACTTCATACTCCTCTTTGATTAACTTGTAAGTGTATGAAAGTACTTAGTAATTCCTCTGACATATAGTTCAGCTTGCTCCCTTCTTTCTCTCAGGACTCTGAGTATCAGTCATCATAACCTCGTTGGCACACAATGGCTCTGCAGAAAGCTTCTCTATGTGCGGGTCTATTCATAGCATCAGTGCTGACAGCAGCCTGTCAGAGAGAGCGAAGAGAGCCCCAAACACTCATAAAACCGAGCCCACAGCAAACACGTCAGACCCAGAGATGCTGATCTCCAGCTAATTATAGTCGCAATAATTACCATCCTTATTAACATTCAGAACAGACGAGTCGACAAGAACGCTTTGACACCGCGGAGGCGCATTTGTTGTTGACTGTTAAGGGGATAAAAACAGGGCTTTTTTTCAGGGTGCATTTTAACATGAATCAGAATTTTACCACTGTGAAATTACAGAGAATCAAGCCTACGTTTTTCTGAAGGCAGACATGGTTAACTGGGTTATATCATAAAACTTCTCAAACCACACTACCAGACTGGGATCAGGGGCCTCAGGGTGGCCTGGCACTAAGAAGTCACCGTCCCATAACAAAAAGCCCACAAATGTAAGTCAATGATAGTGTTGTGTGTCTTCTTGCAACCCTGCCTCCTAAAAGTTTATATACTTCTACAACTACAACAAATTTGCAGTTTAAAAAAAACATAATGCAGTTTGGACTAGGTTTAATAGGATAATGAGGAGACATTTTAAATGAAGGTATTAGTAGAGTCGCAAAATGCCAACACATTTGTTTTGTTTTCCTAAAATAACAACAACAACAGCGTGATTTTACCATTCAGTATGTT
>JAPZEB010000010.1:26267194-26279276 GCA_029783705.1 Chaetodon striatus | reverse complement strand
TCTCAAGTTGTTTTTGGAAGAGAGAGGAGTAATTTACTGGCAGATAGTTGATGTTAAATTTAGATGTGCACACTGTGCTCCTAAAGGGGGGAGGAAAAAACTGAATCAAGTGTGTTTGTGTGTGTGCACGGATGTGGTGTGTGTTTGTGGTTTGCTTGTATGTGGCTTTGGTATTTGTATGCAACATCTGTGTGTGTCAAGTGTGCGTCTACACTGATCAGTATCTTTATATTTGTGGAAAGTGTGTGTGAGCAGGTTGTGCATGTGACAGCGTGTGTGACAGCCAGCAGCATCTGTAGGGCTGCAGATCTGAGCTTGAACCTCCTCCTTGCTCCTGCCAGCAGAGAAGGAGATCTCAGGCCTCCCACATTTAATCCTCAAAGCTCCTGGCCGAATGAAGAGAGCTTATGAAACACTCGCTGGGCTAAGAAAGGCTCGCTAACCGAAACAAGTCCATCGAATACCGAAATAATCGGATGGTTTTGAAAAAGTAAAATAAAATAAGAAAAAGGTGACCCTGGAAGGAAACTGTTCCCCAAGTAGTTGTTTGTCATCCACCTTTTCACACTGTGTTTATTTTTTATTTTGGAAGATACAAAATGTGAGTAAGGGGTTGCTGGGATGGCTCAGAGAGGGATTTAAACAAAGCTTACGCTCTCATGTTAGAAAACAAGCTGTTATATCAGTTTCAGTGACTTACTAACCAAAATCTCTCTGGCACAAGTTAGAATAGCCAGTTGTTGCTTATCACAGATATACTGGTATCTGCAGATATGTTGGCCAATAAGTAATGGGACCTTAATCAAGACAAGTTCAGCCTTTAATGATCCCCAGAAGGAAAATGCAGGTGTTACAGCAGCAACATCAGATAAATTAGAGAAATGTAAAACAAAAAAACCCCAAATATATAAATAATATATATAAAAAAAAACAAAAAAACAATAACAGTCATCAGATTTTTTAAAAAATGGTTTTATTCCTGTTACTATTGTATATCTATTGCGCTGTTCCTGGCTCCTGCCAGATTCACCTGTGTGGCCTCTTTCCTTTTTATTTGAGGGATTTTGAACCACTTGCCTGAAGTAAAAAAGTTTCTCACATGTATGTGACTATCTGTTCATATTTTAATGCCCATCTTATCCAAATAAACCAACAGATTAGCAGGATTGTGAAGCCTTGCACCCTCTGAGGGCTTCCTTTTCTGTAAAGTAATGAAAGATTTTGCCTGAAAATCAGTTATAATGATCTATAAAATGAGTCACTGAAATATTAGATTACATCACTTAGCAAGTGATTTTGTGTTTATTGTTGTATTGTTTAACCTTTCAGAAGGGGAGACCCTGAACATAAAGCGTCGTGTCCAGCAGAAGAGGAAACCGTTGGAGGACTGCTGTACATTTCCTTCACAGGTCAAAGCAGCAGAGGTAAGAGCTGATACAGCAGCAGCAGCACAGAGGTTACAATTACATTACCCAGAAATGATGTCAACGGCCGCTTGCTCTTCCCCTCAGAGTATTTTTGTTGGGGTTGATAATGTAAATCGTTAAGTATGAGATGCCCTGTGTGTGGTGCAGCCTCTCAGTGAGCTGCAGCTTGTTCTCACCAGGCTGCTGTATGAACAGCTCTGCCTGTCCATCATCCTCTCATCAGTCTGCCCTTGCATCCTCTGCAGCACACCTCCGACTCTGCAGCTGGAGCCACGGATAGACACGGTGTTACTGTAGACATGCGCCTGTGGTGCTTCATATTCAGCTGTTCTGTTCCCTGGGACAGAACGTACTGTGATCAGCCAGTGACCTTTAGAAATAAAAAGACAATGTGACTGAAAAGCATTATCACAGAAAGGGAGTGTGTTACTGCAGCTTATGCCAAAGCTAAATTATGTAATGGAACACCGCCCCCCCCCCAGACCCGAAGTCTGTAAAGTAAACTTGGTGTTGATCTGTTACATTAGAATAATACACCAGCCATTTAAGCTCTACTACTCCATAATTTTATATGGCTATAATTCCTCTTTTATGCTGAAAGGGGTCACACATAGTGATTATTATATTCAAAGAGCTTCGTTGGCATGGCCATAACCCAGTACAGTATGTTCAAAGCACTCTGTGAGTACTGACATTAACCTACAATTCAGAACACTATTATAGAAAGGAAGAAGAGAAATGAAATAATATGTAAGCTTTTATGTGTGTATGAAATAACTAACTTTTAAACCTTAACTGCAACAGCAAATTAAACATCTTTGCTTTGAAAAAATGTTTTATATATACAAAGGATTTTGTTTTACGACACATTTTCAGTTTTGTTCAGCACCCTCACCATTTAAGCAGCAGCATGCAGCTGTTTTCTGTGAGCAAGCATTTAACGTCTGCTTAGATATTTTTACAGGAGTTGCCAGAGACCAAACCAGAGCTAAAAGAACATTGGACGATTACAAAAACACCTACATATGGCATAATAATGTTCTGCGTGTCGTGGATTGCTATTTGTTTTCTAACATGATGGCAATAACACATTTACATAGTGATACTATGTCAGAAGTTTGTGTTTTTTAGCCTGTTGTGGAATCCATTTAATCATCTTAAACAAGTAATCGTGTTTTTCATTGGCAGTCTCTCCGGGCGACTCCCTATCAGATGGTGTGCATGAAGTGCAACAAGCCGAGCGAAGACGGCACCAAGTGTCAGAACTGTGGGAGCGGTCCGGCACTGCTGCCCTGTCAGCAGGCCACGCTGTCATCCCCGACACCTCGACCCCCTATTCGATCTCAACCCTCCCCGGGACCAAACAACCTGCAACAGAACTTCTACAAACCGGCTACGACTATAAGGGGGCCCCGCGGAGAGCCCATACGCATCACGAGCACCAGGGGGACCCTGGTGCCTCTGAGCAACGGCAGGTCCCCACTGTTAGCCGGGACATCAAGCTGCTGCGGAGCCAGGAACCCGCCCAAAGGGAAGAGGACGACGGCGGCCCAGCACGAGCTCAATGACCCCAGTGAGTAAAAAGTACAGACTTGTCGCCCAGAGGAAGTAAGTTCTGTAATGAGGCAATAGCTTACAGCCCTGAACTCCAAACCTGCAAAAGATATATACCTAGCAGTCTCCCTTATCACCTGACTCTCACTGTACTCACTGTCATCATTGTCACACATGGGCCTGCTATCATGCCTTGGGTTAAAGTTATCTGGGGTGTCTGTAATCTGTAGCAGCAAAGTTCTTTTAACTTACGGACCTATCTTACTATCAGAGTAGACTCTCTTTGCGAAGGTAGCACAGTTTGCATGCACACAAAATGCTACAGATGACTCAAAGCTGAACTAGTAGCCAAATTAATAAGGCAGCAACTTCCTCCTAATGCTGGGATCAATTTGAAAAAGGCTGCTGATGATGATGTCGACTAGGCAGCCAGAAAATACCAGATGAGAGCAGTATGAAGATAAAAATAGAAGCTGAATAGTAACCAGCTAATTAGTGTCATGCAAATATATGACTTTCTATCAATAAAAGAAGAATCAACCAATAGTTATTTTCCCTCATGTTGGCTCATAACATGCATGAATTGTGGTGGTCAGCTGGTCGCTAGTTACAGTCTTTGACAGGGAGGCATTTTTATGAAACAGGTTTCACTAATACAGGGATGGCTCTCTAATAATCTGTTCCAATTTCCAGCGAGCATGACCAGAACACACGCTAAGCTGTGGGTTAAAACGCTCAGGCTGACACATCCGTAGCAGCACTGGTGCAGATCTTAGCTCCTGGCAACAGTTCTGTTAACCAGTGGAGATAAACTCGGATTCAGTTTAATGCTGTTGTCGTGTTTTCAGCTGTCTCACTCTGACGGCTGCAGCCAAGAGCCAGACTGGCTTTCAATTAAAAAAAAAAAAAGACTTAAAAATATATTCAAATTTTGTTGTCATTCATGAGGAAAGATGGTAAAGGGTTTTAAATTTAAGGATGTAGTGGAGGAAGAGTCCCAAATGGGAAGTGAAGCACAAGTATTTAAAAACTGCATTACCCTATTTGAGTTAATTTACTCAGCTCTTGCCTGCCAGTGTTCGTGATGATTGAAATGTCATCAGTGCAACATTTGATTCATATTTCTCCTCAGTGTCCAGACTAATGCACCCAAGGGAGAGCAGTAAGAGCTCCTGTGCTTCTGCTACATGAATATAGACATCACTGTCACAGGCTTCATATCAGCATGTGATGTGTACAGAGCACAGAAAGGAAACTGTGGAGGTCTTTCGACAGCCTGTCAGTTTTTAATCTGACACTCTGCTGGCTATCTGAAGTCTCTGTAGTGCCAATTTGAAGAACTACTATAAGGAATATACAGTAATGTAAGAAAGGAATCTCATTAGGTTAAGAGGTCCAGGAAAAAAAACAGAAATCTAATCAGTGTATTAGTGAGATAATGTTTTCCCAAATGCATTAAAGCCTCTTCAGTATAAAGGAGAACACATTTTCGCAAAGTTATTCCTGCCACATAACAAATGTCATTTAAAATGTGTACATTTCCACACTTAAAGCTGCATGTCCTTTGTCTTTCTAATCCATGTTAGATATTCGTCCTCATGTGATCAAGTTTACAGACATGTTTCACTATAAAGTAAAACCTCCAATCAAAATCTTCCACATGAGGAAAGTCTGTAATAAATCTGGACTTTCTAAATGTAAGGTGTTTGCACAAACTGAGCTCAGTTGAAATTTCTCTCATCACTATTTGGCCAGATTGGTGGAATAAAAAACAAACATTACACCACCTCACAGACGTCACTGCTGTAGGAAAAGTAAACAAAACACACAGGCGGGTAGATCCTAACAGTGTCATATATACATACAACATATTCCAAGCAGGCTGCCCACTAAAACACCGCTTGGTGAGTGACTGTGTAGGTCTCTACCAGATAAAAAAAGAAATTCAACATAAATGAGATTTTTAAAAAGAGCACAATACAAAATAAGACTACAAAAAGAACCACAAACTACTCAGCTTCTAGTTTAATAATTAAATGTGTTTGAATTTTTAACACCTGGATCATGTGTTTAAAAATTACACATATTTGAACCCTACTTTTCTGTTGGACTTAATGTAATAAGGCCTCAAATGTGCCTCAGAATACAACATGACAATTTTTTTATTCCAACAAAACACAGGAGTTGATTAAAAAATATCAAAGGTGTTCAAAACTACACTCAATCTAACGTCCGATATTCTGTCCCAAGTCGTCCTGTCCAGTGATGACGAGGAGGAGGCCGACAACGCCAGCACAGGAAGTGTCAACAGACTGGACAGCGTCTCCCCTCGACCCGCAGACTCCGCTCACTCCTCACCGGCGCCCTCCGGAGGCAGAGTGGAGGCCGCGGTGAAGAGCGCGGGAGAGCAGGAGGAGCCCAACACTGAATTCTTTGAAGACGTCAACATGAAGATCACAATACCACGGAGAGCCCGGATGAAAGATCAGGTGAGACTCTGGCTGGTGGCAGACCAATACCAGGAGGTCCAAACTAACTGGTAACATTTCAAAATGACTGGTGAGCTTAATGTATCTTAAATTGCTATTGAAGAGAAAACCTTTCACATAGTTATCAAACCCTTTGATCAGTCAAACAAAGATTATCAGTGAGAGAAAAAAAATGTGGTCAGTACTTTGTATTACTATTATTATAGTTTTCATTTACCAACATAGCCAGGCATTATCTAACTGCATCTCTGTGGTTTGAAGTTTAGTTTCCTTCCTTTGTAGCTGTTTACACTTTGAGATATCAGCTTTATCTTACTGTTTAGGGATAGTTTTGATCCATTATAGACCTGTGTTACTGCTGATGCTTCTTCACATTGAAAGGTTTCCACCAGCCACTCAGCAGGAGGCTTTTATTGTGAAGCAGCTATAGGAAATGCAGTGAATCTGTCACCAAGTTAGCAGAACTTCACTTTCCCGACCGCTGTCAAAAAAAGGCAAAGAAGGAATAGAAGGTAAAGAAGAAGCAAAACATAAATTTACTTGCTTGTATTTTTAAAGCAGTTTTCAGCAGTTCTGATCCCTCATTCTGTTCACATTTTCTGTGTGTGTGCGTGTGTGTGTTGATATCCCCAGTGTAAACTAGGCCAGCAGGTGCTCCACTGAAGTGAAACACGAGTCTGAGGGCTTTTTCTTCCCCTAAGCGAAACAGGGAAACATAAAATGATCTGAGGCTTTATATATTTGATGCACCCTTTTATTATGAGTGCCGTCAGTATCATGAGTGCATCAGCTTTTAGCGAGCTCACTGGGAATGGAAACCCTGACTCATTCATCCATTACTACTGAGCCACAAAGGAGGAGAATCATTTTACTTTATTTGTCTCTGAGTAAACGAGACTTGAGTGTGCAGTGCAATGAAACAAAACGGTGTGAGGGAGAACCACAGAGCACCTCACGTTGTCCCTAAGGTAACATATGTCCACACATCTTTTTGTTTTATTTTACAGTTTGGAAATCAACCTCCGGAGCAGTTTTCACCGAGGACAAAGAAGCCCAAATTCATGTCTAACAAATGTGACAGTATTATACTGGAGTGTCGGAGCGTAAGGGTAGGAACTCTGCGCAGGATGGTGACGAAGCCTGTCGTTGTGAGTACTTTGGGTTTTTTTTTTGTTTTTTTTTCATTTTTTTAAAATGGCTGCCAGACTTAATTTCAGCGAAGTAGAAGAATGTGAAAAATACCCAGTTGTCCTGTGTTGTATACATAAGCAACTACATGTCACTTGTATACTATATATATTCTGATATATTTCACCACTCAAGTGATTACCAGGTCTAAAATAATACCTGCATGGTACAGTAATTGCTGATCAGGTGAATTTATCATGGAATTTCTTATAAATTGCACTCAAGGGAGCTACAGTATGCTGACCTTTCTTCATGTTTTATTCATTTATGTTTTTAAATTATTGCAATATTTTAGTGGCCCAGCACCTTTTTGGATGTGTGGTTTTTGATTTGGTAAATTCAGCACAGTGTATTTTTTCACTGAAGTACTGATGAAGAAAAAGAAACGAAACAAAATAGAAATTTGGCTAGAAAAAAAATTTAAAAAATCAAAATGGCCACATCACACCCCATACTCTCCACCCTTCTGTTTTTTTTCTTTTTCACTACAACTTTACATCGACACTTCCTTCAGATGTTTCACATTTAAAGCCTTGCAGGGAAGTGAAGGGATTATGTTAGAAGGCTTTTATTGTGAAACTCATTTAAGTTTAGAGATTTTATTAGAGCAAACAACAGCAAATGAACGCGGTTACAAGAGTCAGGCTAAACATCAAGATATAATGATACTTAAAATACAGACTTATACAATCTTTTTTTGTAAACCCTGAATTTGTCTTAATTTGAAGTAAATAAAGTCGTAGGACATTATTTGAGAATATACAGAATTGTAAATATAGTACAGTTAAATCTGTGGTATATTAAGAAAAAATAGCTCATGAAAAGAGGATGAAGGATGAAGGAATGTTGCCTTAATAGAAGGAAGAGGACAGAATGCTTACTAAAATCTTCAAAATCCAGTCGAGTGATGTAAGTCCAGAAAAACAGCAGTTTTGAAAAATGAATAGAAATGATAAATGACTCTCTTTGTTCTTTGTCTTTTTCAGTTTTCCATCGACCACATCCAGCTGGAAACTGAAGGTACGAATGAAAAAGGGGGCAGTAATGAATTCAGTAAATAAAGCACTGTGTGCAGAGCTGCTGGATCAGACGTCAGTGGAGTGTGA
Source organism: Chaetodon striatus (assembly GCA_029783705.1). NCBI lineage: Eukaryota > Metazoa > Chordata > Actinopteri > Chaetodontiformes > Chaetodontidae > Chaetodon > Chaetodon striatus. The sequence continues at coordinate 26,271,512 of JAPZEB010000010.1, read as the reverse complement.
CGGCCCCACAGTCGTTGCGGCTGTCTGCTGTTTCAGGAAGATGCAGCGGTGCACTTTAATGTTTGCTGGTCAGCAGAGATTAGTTCAGTCAAACTACTGGCAGCTTTATTTCTGTCAAATATGCAAAATGGCCAGCGAGAAATATGAGCCAGTGGAAGCGGCAACATATGACTACTAATCTTGTTGTTTTTAACCTCACTGATTCATGTGGAGGCTTAAAAAATGCAGCCAACTTAACTTTTTGTGTTTTTGCTACAGTCATTAGTCATTACTGGAAAAAAAATCACATTTGGCATCACATACTGGTCACAAAATGCTAGGACTTTGATAAGCATGAAAACATTTTCATGACTGCATTCAGTTTAAATATGACTCTTGACATGGTAAAATGAAGTTCTATCACAGCCTGTGCTACATCCCATGAGGCTTCTTGAGTTTTGTCTTGCTTTTTTATCATTTTTTTAATCTTCTTGTGATGCTTTTTGTAAAATTAGTCCGTTATATGTTTGTCGTCAGGCCCGGAGCGCAACACTGTAGAGAAGGTTTGCCTCCAGGCGTCGGAGCTGATCAGCTGCGAGTGGTGCAACGTCCGGAAACTTCCGGTCTTGTTCTTCCAGACGACCCCGGAGGAGTGCGTCCGCCTGCGCACGCAGCTCAACATGTCCCAGGAGAAGGGAGCCCAGTGGTACGACTGCGCTGGGGACCGTAAGTACACAACTACATAGATGCAGTCTAAATATACGTCCATCCCTCTGTACACCTGCAACTACAGTGTTTTATCTCTTGATGAGACTCTTTTAGACGGTGATATTAATTGTCTTAATTAATAAAAGCCAGTTGTAGTTGATGAATATTCTCTCATCCTGTGAGAGAAATATGGCTTTTTCTGCCAATATTTTTGAATCTTGAACACATAAAGCCACTGCAGCTGTCATCTTTGGGCAAGATTTTTTGCTCCTCCCCTATTATTCTCAATCCAAGAGATGCAAAAGTATGCAATGTGAAGTATATGCTTGCAAGTGAAGACAGCTTAGTCTCACATGAAACAACTTGAGGCTTTAATTTAATAAAAGTTAATTAAAAATGTATCAGTGTGCAAGAAACTGGAAGAGATGATTAGTCCACTGACTAGAACTCATATGTGAGTATATGTTGTCCAGCTATAAATGAAGATGGCATTGCAAGAAATTACCTCAATATTTTGTATTTTAGAAACAGAATGAGACCTTTGTCAGCCGGCAGAATAAAGACATCTGCTTTTAGCAGAGCTATGTGTACACTAAAAGAAAGATTTTTAAAGTTCCGCTCTCCTGCCATGTCTTAAAACAGCGTATATGTAAATATCCATGTTTGCTTCATTTTAATATGCACATCAACATGAATATGCAAATAAGCCCCGCCCCTATGTTCCTCATCTGCAACTCTTCTCATTAAACACACAAACCTCTGTTTATGAGCAGTTATATATAACATGAGCCTTTGGCTTGACTATATCAGACAGCTAATAACGATTAGCTTATGTTAGATAAACCTTGTTCCTGATCACCAGCTCCGACAAGTTGAAGTAACAGTGAAACTTAACTTTCAAATTACATATCTACACCAGGCTTCTCCTCTGATACCCTTATTTTGCCAGTGTTATGGAAAGCTCCACCCTACAAGTTAACAGGCTTGGATCCTTGGGGTTGTGACATAAAAAAAAAAAAAAGCCCTGGAAGTCTGAATCTGCATTCTTGAGATTGGGGAATTGGGAAAATCTCAGTCATGGCATTAACTGCTTATTTCTCTCGTGATGTGTCTGTCTTGTAGCACATTAAAAGCACCACATATTAACAAGGTTAAAAACTTGAATTTTACTGGAGTAGCACAATGGCATGTACAAAATGGATGTTCACCTACGTATAAAGTTAAAAGGTAGCTGGAGAAAACAAAGGGTGGTTTCCAACTGATTCAGCCACAGCTACAGTCCAAATTTCTCCTTAGTCATTAGTTAAAGGTCCACACAGTTTAATATAATCAGTGTCATACAGTGTCTGGCCATGTAGTTGAGCTAGTTTTCTGTCTCTGTTAAGTAGCTGTCCATTATTCACTCACTCTACAGCAGAAAACAGCACTTCAAAATGAAAGCTCAGTGCCAGAATTTTACTGTGCTTCAAAATAAAGTGGGTTTTTTTGGGGTTTTTTTTACAAATTTGACATTCGCCAAACAGTTGTGGTCTATTCATAATGGACCTTTGACCCACTTTTGAGCCGTGACCCTCCAGTTGGGAATCACTGATTTAAAAGATGATAGAAGAGTTGAAGAATCTGTTATTTTAACCACCAACCAACAGCTGCTTTGCTCTTAATGCAGACTGATATCATGTAGCGTCATTTACAGGACAGATTCTTTCATTAGCTTGAGATAACACATGATGGGTTTCTGCATTTCATAATATCTCACACTGCTGTATCAGCAGGGCTGATGTGTACCAAAGTTAATTATGAGCTCTGCTTGTTAGCTCGATCACAGTAAGGAGCTTCACGTGTTTTCTACAAAAGAGATGCAGTTCGGATTTATTATATTTCCATTTTTGTTGTAGCATAATGAACTTTCCATTGGCCTAAGGGCCCGATTATTATGTCATCATTATTTTATGCCCTTATTGGATTAGCCTGCTGCCTGCATTTATTTATGTTGACGAAACTGACATGGTCTATTTCTGAAAGATAGTTGACTTAATAAAAAAAGACTGACTCATTTAATCCCATGAATCATTTCATTCAAATTGAGGATTGTGTTTTTTTTAGGGTGTTTTTATTTAGTCCTTTTTTGTGCTGCAGATCCTATTCACAGTTACAGAGCAGGTTTAGTTTAATATTCATCCTTTCTGCTTCACTTAACATAAGCGAACATCATGTCCTGTATCGTTAATATCCTGCTCACATTGTTCATATTGTGCCAAGTTCATCTCATAGTCTGAAATAGCTGCAGTATATTGAAGCAGAAGTGGATTATGAAAATAGTCATAACAGTACTTGATGTAGCACTGAGGATATAATGTATATAGAGATAACTCAAGGACAATCAAAGCAAACAAGAAGCATCTGGAGTGTTACAGCAAAGACTCTGAAAAACTAAATAAAGAAGAGATTTTAGCTCTTGGTTTTTTTTATATTTTATTTATTGCTTTGTCATTTCAAGTTAACGCTGCAGCACAATAAAGTGTGCACAAAAGGCGTTTATCCAACTAAATCCTTCATACTACTAACACTTCCTCTTCACCTGTTCTGTACCGTTAGAGTCGGATGAGAAGTTCATTGTTTTGATCTTCGAGAACGGCCTGGCGATTAAGGAGCAGATGATCCTCGAGGACATCCTGGGCGAGATCGGCAGGACCAACAACCTCAGCAACTTCCCCACCAAGCTGTCCTTCGAGGAGGCCAACATCCGACTGGTCAACTACAACAAGGCCTCCAAAGAGAAGGAGGAGAAGGTGAGTGGAAGCACTATTATTTTTTTTTTGTGTGTGTGTTTCTTGTTCTGTTGACCAGCAGTCAAAAAGCCATACATTTTCATTCCATAATAATACAAAAGAGAATTCGCTCATATTTGAATAGTTGGAACGAGTGTTGGCGTGGCTGTGGTGAGGTAGACTCACTCATGCATGTGTTGTGGCAGTGCACCTCAGTGAAATGTTTTTGGGACAAGGTGATGTTAAATTTGTCCTCTATCCCGGATGTGAAAATACCTAGGTGTCCTTCAGTCTTTATTTTAGACACAAGGATAGAAAATATACAGTCAAAGCGTACACACGGCATTATAGCTCTAGCTTATCAATCAGTGGTTTCATTGCAGCTTCTGCAGTGATGCAGGCGCTGTGCCGTCCCGTCATGGTGAAGAGGGAGCTGAGCCAGAAGCTTTCGATTTACTAGTCCATCTTTTAGGAGTCTTTCCTGATTCACAAGAAAATGTGGTAATATTTAAAAGCAGGTGTGAAACCAAAGTTGTAACACTTAAAAACTTGGTGATAATCACAGTATATGTTAGAATAAAGTGCTCAAAGTCAGAGTGTGGGAACTGTAAAGATATTATCAGTAGCTGCTAGCCTGTGTAATCGCCTGGTATGGAAGTTTATGGGCTCCTAAATGCAGTTTTTAAGGTGAAGCTTAATGCTTTCATTTCTCTTTACAATTAACACTTGAAATGATGAAGGCACTTGAAAATGACAAAAGGTAGTACAAAATGTAAACCAGTCTTGACAAATCAATAATGTTGTCAAGACTAGTTTTTTCCAGTTACGTCTTCTGGCCAAAGTTAAAATGTTTTTAAGCCGTC
>JAPZEB010000010.1:26244183-26256613 GCA_029783705.1 Chaetodon striatus | reverse complement strand
GAGTGTGAATGGTTGTCTGTCTCTATGTGTCAGCCCTGTGATAGTCTGGTGACCTGTCCAGGGTGTACCCTGCCTCCTCAAGAGGATAAGCGGTTAGATAATGGATGGATGCACTATATGGGGCATTCTAGAATTGGAGGACATTTTCTGTCCCACCCATTAAATTTCAAATAATGGATAAAATACCCAAAAATTCACTTGTTAAAATTATACTTGTCCTGAGACTAAATGTAAGATGGTTTAAAAACATTATTTAGCAGACCAAATACTTTTTTAATCAACCCCTCAAATGGCAGTTTGTCATATCTGACAACTATAGTTTCTAGTTACTTTGCAAATTCTGATTACCAATGCAAACTGTAGTAAAATAAATTATGATGTATTATAGGCTTAGATAAGAGTGTAATGATGCCCAAGGGAAAATTCACAAGCTACACAGCAGCTGCAACGATAAAGTGATGAACACATAGGCCTAGACATTAATAAATATAATCCAGAAATGTAATACATAGTATAATGAAATGGGCCTTTTGCGTTATGAGCACTTTGATACTTAGATTTTTGTACTTAAGTAAAATTTTAAACAGGAGTGTGGCATTTGAACTTCTGAAAACCTCACTACTGAGTGAAAGTATGAAAAGAAAAGACTCAAATAGTACAGTACCTAAAATTTGTTCTTAAGTACAGTACTTAACTTAATTTACTTCATTGCTTTTCACCACTGTTGAGCTGTCGTTGATGAAAAATAAAATATATAATTAATAAAAACAGAAATAAAGGCCTTTATGATCCGGACAGCGCCCCCTGCAGGGAGACTCACTCTGGAGGAGTCTATTTATCCAGCTCGTGACGTCACGGGGCCAGTTTCCCAGGATTGCTGCGGGAGTCGGAGGCTGCAGGGCGGGGAGAGTGTGGCCCAGGCTGCCGGAGAGGACACCTATCATCTTGAGACACCCGGCACGGCTGTGTTGGGACGTGCGCTTCCTTTCTTTCTCTCTGGGATTTAAAAACGCTCCCTAATTTCCTCGAAACACGTCACGGAGTTCACGCATATACGAGGTAGGCTACACCGACAGCCGTTTGCATGCACCGGTGGAGTAAATTCATCGCAATAAGGCGGTGATGTTAGCTAGCTGCGTCCCGGTGCTAGCAGCCAGCAGCGCAGGGAAGGCTGTCAACACTCTGTAGCTTTCCCGGGAGGAATACCGTCAACACACAGCTGAGAGCTCTGACACCAATCCTTCACTCGGCTGAGATTTAGTTAAACAGCTATAATAGCAACCATGATTATGTCTCATTCCCGCAACGAGCGTTGGGAAATGTTTATGTTTTTAACAACATAAATCGTGCTTGTATTTGTCTAGCTTTGTTGATTTGAGTCGGAGCCAGACTTCCTTCAAACAACTCTCAATTTTAATTTTTTTTTGATAAACAAGATAGGTGTGTTTAAGAATACATCAGTCAATACATATTTTGAAGAAGTAGGAGTTACTATAACATTCGGCAATTACAGAATCCACCATGCCTCCTCTATAATTAAGCAGGGCTTTAACTTTTTCAATGCACCCAACGACGCTGCCATTGCTGCCGACGGGTGTATTCTCGTGTAAGAACATAGTGGCAATGACCGGCAAACAATATGTGAAAGTTGGATGATTTGAAAAAATGTGACGTTTTGTGGATTGTATGCACGCCGAATCAAAGAAAATTGTCTCCCGAACCAGAAAAAGTGATGATTCATTGTTTGCAGCGTATGTATGTGGCTGATGGGGGACGCGATTTCAAATTCTCACGTTTTTTGAATGAGGTTTGGTTCAGTATCCGGACAGCTAAAGCCGGGCACATATCGAGCATAACGAGCGTTTAGCACAAGCCTCATTACATTAGAGGTGGTTCAAAAGGGACAGGGCTTGGCAGCTGCGAGGAGAATTCAGTGGTGCGTACATGACATGGGAGGCTGTGTTGTTGTACAGCAGCAGCAGCAATATGTCAGATCTCACAATATAAGCATGGCTGCGGCCTGCACACACACACATACACACACACACACCCACACTGCTGCTGCTGAGCCTGGGAAGAAGAATCAATGGACATGCTTTGCATAAGAAGAAAAGCTGAGGGTGGTGGGTTTGGCCATTGTGATATTATTTCCTGAGCGATGATAAAAGATAATGTGGCATCCTCAAAAGTCAGGATGCTGGGAACAGGCTCACTCAGTGCTGTGGTTTTTATCTGTGTTGCATGATTACATAAGAACTCTCAGTGCTTATTGTGTTTGTCCTGAGCTTGTTTTTATGCTGAAGCTGCTTTGAAATCACTATTATAGTCATTTTACTCTCCTAAAGCTGCTTAAAGTCTGTCTGAGTAACTCTAAAAGCACATTATGTTTCCTGTCTCATGTCCTACAGTGTCACTTATGTTTCTTTACAGACATACATGCAGTTTGGAATATCTATAACACGTATAAACATAATGTGTCTAGTCCCAGAGTGCTATGCATGCCATAGTTTTACTCTTGTGTCCGTCCAACATGCATTCCTTTGGGCGGAGGCCTCTCCAGCAGCAAACTCCTGACTTCTGAAGGGACTTTGACTTTTGCTCCCTCCTCACAGCATCCTTCTTTTATGGCTATACTGACTTATAGTTACATTATGTAACAACACAATAGTTCTTACTTGCTGTTCTCACAATCAGACTGCACTTCCTGAGTTCAGGGAGGTTCAGTAACTTGGGATCAAAGTCCTCTTCAGGAAATCATCCTGAATGACTTCACGATTATTGGATTAGTTGGATGGTACTCTTTGCTGCCACAGTGTTATGCATATTACAGCCCAGAGGACTTGAAACTGGGTGTAAAAGTAATTAGTAAGAGAAGTCTGAGCATGCTTGCTTTTTGGCTACAGAGATGTGAACTCTGAAAGGCGCTTGGCATCCAGTGTAATGGCTCCTGTCCAAGTGTCTTATTCAGGATAAGCTGTTTATTCGCATCCTCATCCATTTAAGTTATCCTTGTATACATAAGACAGCTGAGGATTCAGGAAGTTAGACAGCTACGGTGCATGGCAGTAGGCGTGTGGATGCCTCCATGTAGCGTAGGTGTTTGTTTGCTCTTTGTAAACGGTTGTATTGTGTTGTATTTTCTTCACATAGTAATTCTGAGGAGGAAGCAGCTGGATGTCGGAGAGGGAAAGCATAAAAATGTTGGGAAAACTAGTCAAGGATTTCCTGGAATATCCTGGAAGGGTATTCAGGGTGTTAGAGTTAGGGAATGTGATTTATTCTTTGTGGAAGTAAGCGTATAATCAGGGATATTTCTTGTCTCACAAACAGGACATATGGAGTGTACATATGAGATATGTATATACAGAAATATGACAGATTATACCGAACTTGCACAATAATGCAATGACAAAATACACTAGCTCTGTTGCTAACTGGACAAAAAGTTAGCAGTGTCTTCAAGACATGTACTTGTACTGTAGCCTGACTGACTAACTTTTGAGGCTGAGACTGATACTGATAATACATTAAATATAGGGTAAGGAGCTAGGACATCCGGAGGGAGCTCGCAGTACAGCTGCTGCTCCTTTGCAATGAAAAGGGTTTGTTGAAGTGGTTTGGGTATCTGATCAGGATCCTCCTGGACGCCTCCAGTTAGAGGTGTTCCAGGCACGTCCCACTGGTACGAGGCCCCGGGTCAGACCCAGAACACGCTGTAGGGATTGCATATCTCATCTGGCCTGGGAACACCTTGGGGTCCCCCAGGAGGAGCTGGAAAGCGCTGCTGGGGAGAGGGACATCTGGGGTGCTTTGTTTGGCCTGCTGCCCCCATGACCGGATGAAAATGGATGGATGGATATGATAATGACATTGCAGATATCCATACCAGTGACAACAGTTACTTTATATGATTCATCAAAGTTATGATTTCAGTTTTAGGCGTTATATATTGAACATATTTTCATAGGATTCAGGGGCGGTTTCTATGTTTTATTAACCAGGGTAACATGTTTGAGATCTTCCAACATCAGATGAACCACTACCTCATGAACTCAGTGACTACCTATCAAAGGAGCCGCCAGATTTCTTGTTATACACATACGGGATGTCTTGATAAAAGCAACGAGACAGTCACATCATCAACCTCAGCTCCAGGGAGATTCAAATCACAATGTGCCACACCAAAATTTGGTTCAGGGTCTATGAACTTGTAACTTGTAGGAAAGATTTCAAAGAGCCAGAATTGACAATATTAACATTTAGCCTAATTTAGTTTTTCAAATAATTGTTTCCTAAAGACAGTATGTACTGAGCAGGACATTAGGAGGAGAAAACAACCTAAATTAAGTTTCCAACATGTCATTGCCTGGGAAAGTTTGATCAATATTTGTGAACATGAGTCACTCTTTTTCGAAGCCAGAAACCAGAAAAGTAAGTCTCAAACTTGTGATGTCATAGGGTATTAAGTCTGGACCTGCTCCATAGACAGTAACAGGGAGACTGATTTTGTGGAGCCACAGAAAGCTTGTTTCCTTTTTTATTTCTAAGTGAGCTTCATGCTATGGTAGTGCTCTCAGTTCTGAAACAGAAAATGTACCCACATACTCAGAACATTCCACTGGGTGCTCTCATAAAACACATAAAATTTGGCATGGAGGAAGTCCATAGAGGAGATATGGAATCCTGAGAGGAAAATTACATTTTAAAAAGAAGTCTTTTATTTTGGAGAGGGGTCATAGGGCTTTTGGTTGTAGTTTAATGATAGTTCAGTACAGTGTTAAATGAGCCAAGTTGAACTAAACTAAATTGGTGATAAAGTTCTATTAGAATGGTTTATAATTATGTATGCTTAAGATATAGTAAACAAAGCCAGAGCAAATAACTTTTATATTTTCATTTTATGCCTGTTATTTCCCTGTAATTCCTATGGAAAGTTTCTACCTTGAATATTCTCTTAATTAAACTTCAACGGCACACATTTTTGTGTCAAAGCGTGCCAAAATTGATCCCAGCAGAAAGGCTGAGCACTGATTACATCACCTCTGTGAGTGAATCCACTAATTGCCGCTGTTCCATTAACATGAACAGATTTCAGTCAGAAAGTTTGCCTTTATACATCCTGCCTGCCGGTCATTCAGAGCATTGATTAAACTGTTGACCGTAACTGTGTTTAACACATCCCTGTTACATCACTAACTTAAGTCCCACTCACTAAGGCCCAGATTGGCTCTGTTGTTTCTCCAACGACTAACAGCAGACCTGTTTTTATTGGAGACAGAATGTGAGATGTGGGCTCAGAGATTGAACGAGGCTAAACTGAGCAAATGCTAACGGCCCTGCAGCACAGTGTAACCCTCACGTTCTCCTCTGTGGTGATGATGGAGCAGGAGGGTTCGTACATATCTTGTTTCTGATGATATTAATGGAGGTGGTTAAGGGGGAGGTTGGGACCTCCCCCCTCGTCAGCCTTTGTAATTAGGGGAATGTGAGCTGAATTAGTCATGCCACACTGAGCAGGCCGCGGTCTCTCGTTGATGAGGATGAAGAGTGTCGACTTACACACCGTCTGCGAGCCCGACCGCCTCGCTCCGGGGTGTTTTCTGGTTCTCGGGGGGAGCTGTAACATCCTGGATGGAGTTGACTTTGTTGTTGTGTTTTGGTTTGCACACACATGCACGCACGCACGCACACACACTGCTGGATTACAAGTGAACCAGGGCTTGTAAACAGAAATCACGTGGACTCAAAAGTAGATCACTTGAGAGTTTTCTTTCTGTAAGAGTGGAAAGAAAACTGAATCCAGTCTCTGATACTTTAACTTAGGGCCGGGCAATATGGGGCAAATCAAATATTACAAATACCTTGATATCAATATTGTGACGATATTGTAGGGTTGACTATTGGTGCTTTCACAAAATATTTACATACTGAGATTTTTGATAAATAATCATCAGTAATGTGGATATAATGACCACATGGGTAAAGGCAAATAATAGAACAGCTAGAACAGTCTGATAAGTTCATAAAGATTACATCACGTTACAGTAATTTAGTAATGTAACCAGGAAAACACTTACACTTACAGTGTTATAATATCCAAAATCTACGCTGACATCTATTCTCGTATCATGATATCGATATAATATTGATATATTGCCCAGCCCTACATTAACTTCACCTGAAGATGCACTACCATATAAAAGTTTGGAATCAGCGGTTATATTGATGTTTTTCCTCTTTGCTTTAACTGTGTCTATTTTGATAGACATAAAAACAGTATAATTCCGACAAGAGTAGTCCTCTTAACCATCTGACTGTACCCAATCAAGCTTTTCAATGGTAGTGAACTTCACTATCATTTAATGTTCATTAAGAAGTTTAGAGATGTTCTTCAGCCTGTCTAACGATTCAAATGACACTATCTTTATCCTCTGTCTGCTCTGTAACACTCAGTTTTTCAAGCTGCTGGCTATCACGTGTCAACATCTGTCTTTTTCTACCCATAAACCCTTGCATTTTAGGGGTTGTTTCCTGTAGCTGGGTCAGATTACCTTCTCAGTCCAAATGACAAACCAAACTATATTCCTCTGGGAAAAGAGGAATTTAAATGGCATTTACGCTGACATTATTTAGTCTTTCCTAAAAGCAGGATGGTCGCACGGATGAAGTCCTGTGTCTCAAGTCTCTTGGTAGTAGTAAACAAAACTCACCTGCATGTCAATGATAACCTTAAAACTCTTCTCAGAAAGAAAGAGAATAAGCACATTTCTCAAAATGTTGAACCATCGAAATTACACAGTATCGTATTAAAATTTGTGTGGATTGAATTGCAGTTTTCATTATTAAATAATGTGACGTCTCCTATGTTCTTGTTGCTTTGGTCTTTTTTCAGTTTGAAAGTGGTGCGACTACTTGTAGGTTAGCAGTACCTTTTTTTGCCCCCAAGACTCTTTCCACTCGGAAACTTCTCTAAGCTACTATCTGTTTACATTGAGGCGTTTAACCTCCACAGCAGCTCACAGTAAGTGAGCATTTAGGGTATCAGTGTCTTGCCCAATGACACCTAATCAGACAAACTGTACACCTTTAATGAGACTGAACTTTTACCTCTGGCTCACCTTTACGCCTTTAGACTTGAACTCTTTGCTAATAAGTTTTGAAGTTGTGCAAGTTGTCTTTCAGAGGCTGTTTTCTTTTAGACCTCCATCATTTACGATGTGGCTTAAAAAGCAGGCCACAGAGCAACACTCTCTAATCTCCGCATTGCAAGTGCATTTAGCTCACTCTGAATTCCACAGAAACCTACAGTGAGAGTACATTAAGCCTTCAGCATTACAGGCAGCTGATGGGGAGAAGTACAAAATGTCCAAACATTGACCTCTTAAAGTGATAAATATTCCTGTTTCCTTACTAATCTTTTACCAAAAATTTGATTTACTGAGTCTGATTAAATAGTATAAACATGTATTTGTGTGGCAGGAGGTGTAACTTTTTTTAATCTTCAGACTTTGAGTTTATTTTTAGCAGCAGACGTTTCGTCGTCTTGCCTGCTCCCTTAATCACTAGCTTTTGTCTTTCAAGAGCAGCCCTATGTTTTCTCACACTTTTCCCTTTAGTGTGTTTGGCTTCACTTGTGACTGAATCACCGTGTCACGTCATGTCAACATGCAAATGAACCCAACCCATCATTATGGTGGCGCAGGGCTGTAGCCGTAGTAACCAGAGAGAGGGCTGCCATTCGTCCGTTGATTCTGGCAGAATCACATGTGTTGGTGACCTTTGAAACCCAAGGCCTCCTGGTACGGAGCAAGGCCTTTACTGCTGTGGTATCACAGATGTTGAATTCTGGGTAATATTTTGGGAGGAGGCTGGGTTTGTTCTCATGTTCTGAAACATCTGAATGTGTTTTAGATTAAAAAGAAGATGATGAGAGTGGTGGATTGTAAAAAACTGAGACAGTCCCTCCTTTGCCTCCAGCTATTAGCCCAAAGAGATTACCACTGTTGACTCAAACGCAAAGACCGTGTGTGTACTTTTAAAATATATTATTCCTTTCTCTGAGATGTTTCTTTGCCCTGGTTTGTCACATTGCTCATTAGTTTCTGTGGCTTTAGTCCAAGAGGACTTTGACCCAAGTTAATCCGGCTCTTCTCTTAAATATTCAAATGACACGGGAATAGTTGTTTTTAGCGGCTGCCAGGGTTTTACAGCTCTAAACTTGAGCTCCTTTAACTGCTGCTTTCTTAAAATATTGCTGGTTGTAAGAGTTTGGGATTTATCTTCAAACTGCTATTATTAAATGCGTCTTCATTTAAATCTAAAGTAAACACTATAGCTGCACGTGTTGTTTGTTTTCATAGTTGAGCTTAATACTAATTATTCTGAACATTGACTTGGTAATCTGATAAGAAAACATTTATAAAAATTAGATTATTGCCCTAAAAGTAGATTATTGGTCTTTAAAATGTCAGAAAATACTGAGAAAACACCTAGCACAGTTTCACAGAGCTCAAACATGTTTAGTTTGCTGTAAAATATGACATACAAAAGTAGGAAATTCTCACATTTAAGAAGCTGGAACCAATGGTGTAAATATTGACAGTGCAACAACTGCAGAAGCTGTCAGGAGCCATGTAGGAAGGCAACCATTGCTGCTTAGAAATTAGGCTGTGGTGGTTTGAGTCCAAGAAGACTGTTAGATTTGAGGTCTGTGGTGCTAATCAAAGGCTGGTTTTCAGGATGGAAGAGGTGTCCGTTTGACGCAAGCTGTTCAGTGGCGGGGTGTATTTTCGCCTTACATCGCTGGAAGGAGAGCGGGCGGCAGTTTACGAACCGCTGCTATAACAAGTGAGCCAGAGCAAGTCCCAAAGGTGGTCTGATCCTGAACCGCCTCGACCCCCTGCCAGAACTGCAAACGTTCTGTTGCTGCTGTAACACAGGTCAGACACAGCGCTGCCACTGGCCACCAGTCCCCTGTAATTTGGATTTCATCTAGCTGGGCAGGCTGCTCCAAGTAGAGCTCATGTGCTGGGGTTGAGTCCTGGAAATGCCTGGCACAATGTAACGTGTGGTTGTGTGTGTCCGTGCGTGTGAGTGCGTGTGAGCATTGGCATGTGCTTGGGGTGAGGCGTGGGCCAATCGCAATTATGTTATGCTGCTGACTGGAACCATTAAATGTTCTGCATCTTTGCTTAAAAAATTACTAAAATTATTGAATAAGAAAATAATTGACTTATTGTTTCAGCTCAAGAGTAAATAAGAGAGAAATGAAGTAGGTCAGGAGGACAGTTAGGCTACATGTCAGCAGTAGGACTGGGTATCATTTGAAATTGTCCAGTACCAGATTAGATACTGAAACCAAAACAATACTTTAATACGTTAATCAGAGGAGTTCAGTGATGGCATGTTTTAACCTTTTTTTTGGCTTAACTTCTCAGTGCATCTGTTATAGAAAGGCTCTTAACTCAGATCAGGAAATATTTCAAATTGTAAACAAAAAACACCAACTTTTAGCCCATGATTTTAATACTTTATACGTGTACATCACTTTGCCATGATGATGTATCAAGAAGTTTAATTCCTCTAAGTACTTGATTTGATTTTGACGAGTGATGGGTTCAGTGCTTATAAACTAATAAATAATGTACAGAATACATTTTGAGTTAAAGTGCAGATGTAAATCACATTGACAGAGATGGACACAGTGTTCTTTCTGGTACACATTTTGTGGGCTGTGGTTCTTTAGTGATAAATGAGCTTTCAGTGGCACCACACACCTTGAGTCTACTTTTCCTCAGAACATTTCTAATATTAGATCCGTCACATCACAGCAGTCTCTTCCTTCAGATATCTCCCGTTTGTTTCCTGCTTGTTATATTTAGCAGTTTGTGCACAGCTCTCCACTGGACCTCCACACTTAGTTGCTATGAGATTTGTTATGTAAGTGCACGTCTTCTACACTGGACATGTTCAGGAGAAACCAGTTTTCAGGGTGATTTTCTTTGCTGCATGCAAATACAGTGTCTGTGTGTGTGTTTTTCCCAAGATGCTGCTGGCCAAATAGGTTTTGATCTTCTTTGTGTCTCTCTGGTGTCTCAGTGTCTCAGAGGAGACGACGCCAAAAAGCCGGACACTTCCTGTCTTTCTTTTTAGGCTGTCTGCGTAATGTCCCCTGAGCGACAGGCCTGTTAAATAATCTGCTGTGAGGAAGTGACCACATAGAGGACACATTACCAAGACCATGAGAAAAAAAGAGACACAGAGACTGTCAGTGCAGTAAGGACAGGAAACAAACCTTTTAGCTTTTCAAAACTCTTTCAGAAGAAAGACTGGACTTGAATTGACCCAACTATCCCCCCCTGACTTGTGTCATTTAACATGTCTTGTATCCAAATAAAATACACTTCTGTGTACACTTAACCACATACAAGGCCACATCACAAAAGTTTGGTTTTGAGTAGGCGTCTTACAATTAAAGGTCGGCTCCCCTTCAGTCCTAAGGGTGGAGGTGATGCACCTTAAGCGTGTTGCAACAGCTTAGCTAGCGAGCTTACGGTTTACAGTTAATCAACACAAACATGGATGGACTCTGGGCGAGACAAAAGTTTTATTGACTTCACAAGCTTTCAGTCAAGCTGGTCTCTCGCCCACACAGTGTGGTTTTAGTGTAACTTTAGCGTTATCACAGTAGATAGACAGGACAGAACTTGTGAGCGTCTACATCCACCATCTCCATGCATCACTTACTGATGTAGTTACAGGTGGAAGGAGTCAAGATTACACATGTCTTGGAGAGATGGATGCCTTCACACCTTTTTTTTCATCTAGGTAGAATGAGTCTCAAAGGAGGTGGTTTGAACAATCGGATGAATGCTTCTTGGATGTATTATGCTCTTTCGTGAGGGTAGACAGCTATGAGATCCCCCCAGTGGCTAAGTGTAAATGGTGTCCAAGAGGTTTTGCAGTGCTACTTCCTACTTTGTTTCTTAAAGACAACAGACATTTGCAGCTCAGGGAAACACAAGCAAAGTTTATCTTGAGTAATTGAATTGAATGGTGTCATTTACAAGATGCTCCATCACATTAATCTTAACAGCTATAATCAGTTCTTACTCAACAGATTATCATTTTCAATGTAAAGGATACGATCAGTTTATAAAATATGATGCACTGTTACTAGGACTGAGTATTAGTACTGGGTACCTTTTTAGGTATCGACTGAAATGTCTCAGTTCCTCCGCGTGATTGGCCCATTGCTGCAAGAGTTGAAACCTACACAGTATGTGGTGTGGTGAAGTTGAGTGTGGTGTACTTGACAGAGTTGTCAGTTCAGCGTGCCACGATGTCTGATAAAAATGAATGCGTAAAATGTGGATGGATTATTTCAAAAGAAGTTCTCTATTCCAGTATCACTTTAAGGGTACTGATATAGTATTCTTTTAAAATAATAGCCAGCCCTAATTGTTACAGATTAAATTACCCTGCAGTAAACAAAGCAATTCATAAAAGCCGCTTATATGGTAATGAACCAATAATAATCATACACGAATAGTAATATAACAAGGCTTTTACAGCTTTTATATTCCTTGATAATACTTATGAGCTTTTACTCAGCTGATGGTTTGAATGCAGGACTTTTATTTGTATGTATCACATTTTAAATTGTTACTTTGGTGAATGATTTGAATACTTGTCCCACCACTGAGAACCAGTTTCTGTCCAGTTTTGGCTGTTTACTCTCTTCTTGATGAGGTCAACCTGCTGTAGTGAGATTACTCATACTGGAAGCCTACCAGTCAAACCTAGGAAACGCCCAGTAAAGCCACAGACATTCACTGCTGACCACTAAGGTTTCATCAGCAGTAATAGAAGTCTTGTTTATGAATGACTCAGAGGTTAATTTTCTTGGGTTTGAAATATGACCTTTGACCTCCACACTGCCCGTCCGCCTGCAGACTGTCAGGGATTATCTAACAATTTAATGCCTCATGACTTTTATTCAAAGTCAGAATCCTAATACGCTGCAGAGGATGAGGATATGAGACTCTTTGTGTAATGTACAACTTTTTAGCTGCTTATGACACATTTAATAGGTGTTAGACTTCGCCTTTGGGAGGATGACTCTTGTCAATCTTTAAACTGTATTACTGTGAGTTCGTATAACGTCAGCACTTCAGCAAATTCCACAGCTTTGCTGAAATCATCAAAAATGAAGTTCCGGCCGGTGAGGAAAGAAACGTGTAAAAATAAAAATAAAATTATTGGTTTAGAATGACGAAGAGAAGCTCATATTCCTTTTTTAAAAATACAAACAAGAATAAAACATTTTTGGCAAATATTCAACATTCAAGATTCAGTTTTTGGGTCCTTTTTCGACGGAATGACGTAATACTGTTTTCCCAGCTCACAACAGTGCAACAACAATATATAT
>JAPZEB010000010.1:26226903-26241066 GCA_029783705.1 Chaetodon striatus | reverse complement strand
TGTCAACTCTCACTTTTCCAGTAACGCACAATTAGTCTCAGAGTTGTATAAGATGGCACATTGAAATGTGTTTTAATGATAAAATTACATTTATGTATCATGTAAATACATGAAAAACTATTGTCAGTGATTTAGGCCAGTAATTAAATTGTTGTACTTGATCCCATTTAAGGGTTAACCATAGATCTTTTCATGGCCCCATGCTTGGCCTTGGGCCAGGGTCATCTGTACCCTTTGACCCCGCCTTGTGGTGGGCCTGGATGTACAGTCACATTATGTTATTTGGAGCAAGTGGCACTAACTCCCAGAACTGATAAAGCCATGGTGAATTCTGCCATTATCTGCTGAAGTGAAAATGGTAAAAATTAAACTCCTGCAAGTTGTTTTAAATGCAGTGGACTGTCAGAGTAAAGGAAAAAGGACTTCTTCAGCCAGTTTGTTTCCATTTTCTCCCTCAAATTAATGTGCGCACCCACCATTCCTCCATTGCAAAATCCTAAAACCAGTTAGCATAATGCTTTTGTGCCTGCTGGATTAGTAACACACTCTGGCTCACAGTCTGATGGCTGCATTGGGACCCATCAGCAGATATTCACTTCTCAGCTCTGCTTGCATCTTTAATTTCTCACATGACTGAGGATGTTAATGGAAATAATGTTCCAGAGGATGCTGACAGCTCGATACATGTTAGCTGTGAAGCAGGATTTTAGTATTTAGGGCAGTGGCTGCAAATAGAGTGTACCTTTTTAGTTTAGGGCTTTTATAAAAACACATTAATGTGATGAGGAGTGGTGGAGTCGAGGCTCCGCTCTGCCATTAGCTGACTGTTGTTGAGGTTTCTGAATTAGCTGCTACAGACCAGAAGGATCAAACGTCTGCTGGGTGAGACTCTCAGGGATGAATTTAGCTGCAGTGTTACATTTATTGTGGAGTAGGGTAGTTTAAGTTTAATGTAAGAAAATGAAGGTTTGAGGTCAGATATGAACAATTGAGAGGTCACCAGCTCGGAGAGAAGAAAATGAGTGAGTAAGAGAAGGTAATGTTTCCTCAGGTCATCAGGATGGTGAACTAATGGTACCCTCAGCCTTGTCGAGCACATTGTGCTCTGCTGTCCGTGTTTTGTCCTCAGCATTTGCATATTTACATATAAGCATGTGCACATTTTATGGTATGTTTGTCTATCCAACTGTTGATTGCAGCCCAATATAGATTAAAAACAAATAATAAAGTGTGTCACCAGATAACACCTGCATCACATTGGTAGGAATAGGTATGAAGAAACATATCTGAATTGCATTGTTTTCCCCCCAATCAAGTTAAGTGAGGTAAACATTTGAAAAAGTAATCATAGTAATTAAATCCCGCCCTCCTTTGCTTCTCTGGTGGTCCAGAGGTTGTGTGTGATGTTTCCGTTGGCAGCCAGGTTGATGGTGTTCATCTCTTTCAACGACTGCTTAGTTTTTTCTCAGTCATTGTTCCATTTTTGGAACTGCATTTTGCTGCAATTTCTCATGCTACAACTAAAGTTAATAATGCTTTGGTCTGTAAAAGATTAACAATTATGAAAAGATAAACAATCTAACCATTAGTTTTTAAATGTAAAAAACACCATAACATTCAGAAACGCAATACTTGAACTCTGTAAGGTTTAGGGGGATGTATTGACAGAAATTTAATATAATGTAAGGAGTGGGTTTTCTTTAGTGTAACATCACCTGAAAATAAGAACTGTGGTGTTTTCGTTATCACCTGCGCTAGATAGGGCCATTTGCGTTTTCATGTTGGCTACCGAAGTTAGCAGCCCCTCTAGGACAAGAGTGCCGCAAAAAAAAAAAAAAAAAGATTTTTTTTTTTTTAAATTGCTACATTTAAAAAAAAAAAGTAAAGTAAAATTGCTTTATGCAATGTTGTTACCAGTTTGAATCACCTGGTCAATCTGTTTCAGAGAGGAAGAGTCGTCTGCGAATAATTTGGCTCCCGGTTAAAACTTCCTGAACATTTAAGGATTCCTAACTGGGAGAAGTTTTAGCTGGTTGCAATCTGCAGTCCTCACTGCTGTATAAATATTACTTTTATTTCCTATAGGTATATATTTATTTATTTATTATAAAAAAAGAATGAAATCAGTAATTCCTTGTTGGTCAGGCATGACTAGGGCCTGATAGGTGCTGATAGGTGGGGCGCCCCCAGCTGTCAGGTAGGGGAAACACTGATATCCTTAAGACATGCTTTTTGAGTCTATTTGCTGATTCATGGAGAAAAAAAAAAGTTTGGACCTATTACAGGCTGTAAACCCAAATTATGAACTGTTGTGACTGTAAAAATATTAATAAATGCAGCCTTAAAAATGTACCAAACAGGGTAACTTTGACAGATCTCAGGTCATGACCTGTTCAAGTTATGAGTACTGAAAATACTTGATAGGAAAGGCTACATGCATATTCTGTTTGCCACCATGTTGACATGAATGCCTTACTACCTGGAGGATTGTCCTACTTTTGAACTGCAGATTGAACAACTGTTCCAGTGCATTCCTCCTTAAGGAAGTCCTATAATCTTTAATTTAGCAGGTTTCATGAACACAGCAGCATTCATCCTAACATCATTAACTGTTATAACCCACATTTAATAACCTCTTTTATCTTTCATCCACGCAGAGTTTTTATTGGTGTTGCTCAACCCAGTTTAACAGCTCAGGATTACATCACATCCTGTGTGCTGGTAGAAGATGATCAGTGTGTCAGTGATGGTGTGTGGGCTGAACAGAGTGTTTGGTTGGAGCAGGTTTGATCTTGTCTTTTCATAACTCATATTGCTGCAGTCAGTTTGTAACAAACCTGCTTGATGTGACTGTACTTTACTGTAACTTTTAACCTAATTGAATCGGAGAAATGCTTCAACTTAAATTGAATTAACTCATGATTGAAGATTATTATATTGATCAGAGGCTGATGTTGAAAGCTATTTAGCTGACTCTTTCAGTCAAAGTGCCTTACAGCAGCAGCAGCAGCAGGAGCACTGCAGACAGTTTTAGTAATAAATGTTCCCTGTGGGAGACTTGAATGTGTTCGTTAAAGCTGGGGTAGGCAGTTTTACATTGGCGTCATTGGGCAAAAATCTCATCATAAACTTTGAGCATATTGTAATTCAAGTGGTCTGAGTGAACACTAGACTTCTGCACCTCCTCTTGACTCTGCTTTTAGGCTTTAGAAAATCTAGCCCATGACAGAAAAACTTTGGCCAATCACAGGTCTTTTCAGTGAGAGAGCATTCCCATTGGCTGTTCTGCAGATGCAGATGCAGGTGCATGTCCCTTTTGTGGAAGCCTGATTTAATGCCGTGTAATCCTGTTGAGAAGTTGCCATTCCAGCATTGGCAATAACTGCCTAGACTGCAGAGCAACCCTAAAAAGGAAGATGGACGTATCAAAAGAGAGTCCGACAATTAAGTAAATGAAACATGTCAATATTGATAAAGTGTTTACATAAAAAGAAATGCTGCTAATAGTTTAGCCTTCTGCTAACCAGAGTCAAAGGCTCACAGCTGCGGCTACTTCAAGTTTACATTCATGTAGCTAACATTAGCGAAAGCCTCAAATCACAGTGTTACTCTGGGAGGAGAGCGGGCTGCAGCTTTGGAGACAGACCCCCGGTTAGCAGCTGCAGCAATACAAATCCAACAAGCCCAAATCCAGGCGGAGCGAATGTGCTGCATACAACTTTACAATGAAAGGAGTTTAAATAAATCAATGTATGGGAAACACAGGCTTACTGTATGAAGCCTGTTTATATGCCTCGTGGTTGTGTGTAGGGGTTTAGGACAGAGAGGGGTTTCACTATTTACCTGCCCATTGTTGCACTTAAGATATTAGAAAGTATCTTATGTTTTATGCTGTGTAAGGCTGATAGTAGAGTAGGCTGATGTTGACATTGTTTTTTATTTTCTGTATAATATTATTTTGTATTATTTCATGTGATGGTCTGCAGAGTCCTAGGGAGTCTTGCTGTTCTCATTCTGTTTGCTGTGGAGACAGAAATCCTGGCACCATTTCAAATTAGATCTTTTTTCTCTTTTCTATTCAAGCATTGAACCAGTAAGTCAGATTCATGCTGACATGGTTTATGAGGAAGTAGGGTGGAGTGGATATTGACCTCCTATACTCAGTTATCCATTTGTCAGTGTAACTTCCGTCTTAGCAAGCAGAGAATTTAACATCCCGGTCAAAGTTGATGAATGCAGAGTTTTGGGTTACATCCAACACGGACGTTAGCAACACCCTGTTCCCTCGCCAAAGAACCAACAGGATTTTTCCATTGGAGTTTGGATTACTGCAGAAATAAGCTCTGTGGCAAACAAATGTTTATGATAATTACGCAAAGGTTCAGTAAGAAAGACTTCACAAAGGAACACCAATTAAATACATGAACTACACCACTGTCCCATGACTTCAGCATCCCCACCATTAAGCTGCTAGAGTGTTCGTGTTTGGCCTTCATATCCCTGACAACCTCTATTGTCGCATTTAGCCACTTGTTAGCAACTGCCTTTTTTCAGATTCCCTTTTTTGAAAACTTCAAAATTCACCAGTGGGATATCCACTGTAATATTTTATGTCATAGAAGCAAACATGAAAATCTCTTGTGTTCATCACGCTATTTCAGGGATCTAACAAAAACCCCATTCAAATAAAAAACATTGACTTTGAGACGAGGGAACAGAAGTGCAAAAATGCTAACTCATTACTGGGTTTAAGGACTTATTTCTGCTGCACTCTATTTTTGGATATCCACTGTAAACCTAAATCCACACACACGTGAGACATCAGCGTCCTTTTGTTTTACCCCCATACATCTCAGAGTCGGTGCCACCACCTGTTTTGTCAGCAGGACTGAGAAAACTGTCTCCACACAAACTTTAATGCTGTAATCATTCTTGACTTCACACAGTTATTGATCTCAGAGCAGTTTGTGTTGCAGGTGAGGCAGTATTTGACCTACTGCCTGGCACTGAGAGGTCTCCTTAAATGGCCTCTTTTTATATCACAAAGTGAAATTCAGTCTGGTGCTTTGTTCACTGGGGAAACTTTACAGCCCCGACAATGAGTTACCAGCAACCTTTGATCTTTATTTAGTCATGCTACCCTCAGGCCTCACACGTCCCTGAATCAGGCTGAGGCTGCACAGTGTTCAGACCTTTTTATGCTGTTTGTTCAGGGAGGAACACAGGTGAGATTTTCCCTCATGTGTATGTGCACAGGATGGTTTACTTAAACTTTAACTACAATCTCTCCCTGAGTTGAACCATAACTTACCCATAACAGTTGTTGTTTAGCACAGTGGTGTAGCGGAAGGTATGTGCAGATATACCCACCTCTTTTTCTGACTGTATACCCGCCTGTTAGCCAAAAAGCCATTGGAATATATAGGAGAGTATACCAACATTCTCATTGTTAACCTACCTATCTACTGATTAGTACAACCACCTCATCGACCACATCTACACTATTGATTTAGGATGTTTAAGAAATAAATAATTTGAATATTTTACAAGGATGTAATTGAACGTATTGTAGGGTTTTGTAGAAGGGTCCGATATCAACACTCCAAGATAAAGGCTTTGGTTGTCCATCTTTTTTTAATTAGTCTTGGTCATTGAGCTTTTTGGACAGATATACAGTATATATAAAAAATGGACTCTCTTTTTTTGGTTAAAATCATGAATCAAGTCATATTTAAAACTGATTAGCTTTTGCTTTACTTTAGCAGCTAAATTTCTCTTTTGAAAAAAATAAATTTAAAGGATGGGCCTGGCAGAATTCAATATGTTTATTATTGTCAACAAATCACATGAAAAGACCTGAGGCCAATGGTGTATGAGTCTGTCTCTATACTCTCTGACTTCCTGTCTGTGCTGGCTCCTACTTAAAACCATGAATCTTTAAAAAACACAAATATATCGTTTTATTGAAAAAGTGTAATCAAGTTCCTAAAACAGCTTGTCACTGTAGTTTAGTTTAGTTAACAGAAGGAAATAGTGCATCTGTTTGGGACTATTTTCTGCGGCGTATTAATACACATTTGGTGCTCCAGTGAGTATTTGGGGCAGCAGGACAGTGTGTGTGGGTTGAATCATAATAAACATTCATTTTTGGTTTCAAATAGTGAACAAAGTGTTTGTTGTTGCTGTGCTTGGACCTGTGACCTCTGAGCTACAGGGCAGAGTCTCTGACCTCTACACAATAACATCCTCACAGTTTGTTTCTTTCACTTATACAAAGAAGAGGTGCATTCAGACTCTTAGTGTCACTTAGACAGTGATGAACACCTAAGCTACTGAGGGAAACCTGTTATCCTCCAGTCACAGGACTCATCAGGCTGTTAATAAAAGACACGATTGTTCTCAGACGGTTATGGTTTACAATCCTTGATTCAATTTGATAGCCTCTCAGTGTGGCGCTCAGACAGTGCTGAACTGTGGGGTAATTATTTTAAGTTCCCATAGAAAACTCACTGCTGTTATTAAGTTTGCAGTTTGGCAGGAGGCCACCATGTAAAGAGAGAGCTGCTGAGTGCTGTGAGCAGCTTCAGCTGTGTGGATGGAAACTGTAAGACACAACTTGGCTCAGAGTCTCAGATCTTATTGGCACTGGAGTCGGTGCTCAGTGACCTCAGCTCATTCATATGAACAGCGTCAGGATGCTCTCAATTGGCATTACAGTTGTTTCTTTAGCTGTCACTCTAAACAAAGATCACAAATACTTTAGGTACTAGTGTAACACTAAACTCATTAGTTGTGTGTCCTGGGATGTATGATCATCATATAAGGACTCAGCATCTGGAGCCCTAGCTACACAGTTCATCCTGAATAAAGGATGATCTCTGAGCTGGAACACAGTGTGCATGTAAACACACTCTGTTCAGTCTGGGGGTGGTTGGTGGCTTGTTTTTCCTGTTTTCTCACACATGGTGGTAGTTTGTGGTCTTGTGTCCCTCCGGCTGCTTGTGTCCAAGGAGATAACAAAGGTGGGAACTAATGAACTACAGCTGCAGTGCTCTGGTCTCATTAACATGTCATTTTCTGCGTATGAGTCTGGTTTTTAGAATAGAAAAAAATAGAAAAAGATAATGAATCCTAACGATGCTGATGATCCTCTGGCTGTCCTTTTAGAACCATCAACAGGTCAACATATGTACCTATTCTGTAAAGTATCGTAAAATTTAATTAATGTATTGGCACAAAAGTTTGTACAGACATTCATGTTCCCTAGAGGATCATCCTAATAGTTTTGGTGATCCTCTGACTTTTCATCTAGCGCTGTCATCAGCTTAATGTGTCCAAGAGTCTTTATGACCAAATACCTGTATAACTAATGACACTCCCATCAGCCTCAGCTGTACAATGTATTATTATTATTAAACATTAGCATGCTAACATGCTAAACTAAGATGCTGATCATGGTAAATCCTCTAAACACCAGCATCGTAAGATTGCCATTGTGAATGTATCAGCAGGGTAATGTTAGCATTAAATGCAAAGCACTGCCTAAGTAAAACCTCAGACAACAGCTAAAGTGATGATTATAATGATATTTAATGTTATTTAAACAGCAAAAGTCACCAAACACTAACAGTTATTTCCATTATTGATTAATCTAAAGATTTGTATGATTAGCCAATTAAAGCTGCAATAAGTACAGCGAATGTAACAAAAGTTATTTTTCATAACTGTCACCTTTTCCTGACAGTAGTGCATGAGGCAGATAACATGTTATAAAAATCATGCTCCTCTGCCTCCTCATAGTGCTCCTAATGGCATTTGCAAGACTCATGAAAACAACCAATTAGAACTGAGGAGTCTCTAACACAGCTGTCAGTCATATCAGCTTTTAACTATGGTCAAGCGGCAGCGCTGATTAAACATGAATCAAGGTTCTGTGCATTGCCTATTTATTATTATATTATATCATTATTATTGTTTATTATATTTAGCTGTAAAATAAGAACATTTGCTCTGGCTGTTGGGCATTGTTCATGTTTGGCCTGATTGTTTTCAATATTGTGGCTGGGTCACAAACTTTCTCATTTTACAGCTAAACAGTACACTAAAATATGTTTCTAGAAAGACTGAGGCAAGAAATAGACAATGCCTTAACAAAATCTTGATTTATATTTGATCAGTACTGCCTAGTTTGACAGTTTACACGCAGTTCGGGAGCTGTAATTGGCTCGATTGAAAACTGCTCTCTAAAACAGCCTGTAATTGACCAAAATTCTCCTGTCAGGAGCAAAATTTTCTAAAGCCATTATTCTTATGATATTTTGCTTCATGATACCAAAATTAAATTGCCTACCCCAGCTTAATCATTAATAACATAATATGTGGGAAAATGATAAAAAACTTTTACTTCATAACCCATAAGATTTTCAGTTTATAGAGAATGTTCGACATTTCTCTCTGACAGATGGCATAAATGATTGATTATGGATTATTGAAATGGTTGTACTATTAAAATGTAAAGAAATTCCTAAATTAAACAGAAGTGCATTTTAACATAGTTACATAATCCCTGATGCCTTTACATAACTTATTTTAATTTATGTATTTCATGGATTAATTATAAATTTTTACTCTTGAGTTGAGATGAGAATTATAAAGCAACAGTACTTGACCTTAACAGTTTTTTTCTGCACAGTACACAGTACTGTGAGTATCAGAGGTCGTCCCTGAGGGAAAGGCCCTCATTCTGTTACAACATCACCACCACTGTAACACGATCAGCAGCTAGTTTGACTCAATAACGCTGTAATTGGTTTGTTGGCTGCCACAAAGCCCCAGAGAGCTCAGTCAGTACACATGTGAGTCGATGCAGTTTGTGTGTACTCCCCAGTTTGACGACCACTTCTGTTTTTGATTTTTCAATAATTCATCTCTATACTGAAGCGACCACATACCAACCACTATGGCGACTGTCACAGATGTAGGCGACTTAATCCAACGTTAAAAAAAATCTTTTGAACTCTTGCCATCAAAAGTTTTTGTACAAGAGAGTAATTAAATGTGTTTTAAATGTTGTTCCAGCCTTTAAAAGTGTTTAGATTCATTTGAAGCAGTTTTGCAAAGGCTAATAAACCCAATCAAAGGAGAGGAAATACTTCTGCAAACTTTTAATACCCTGAGGTTTTAAGATCCAGTGAGTCCAGTGAGAAATTTGAGTGTAGAAAAAAATGTTTTACTTTGTTTCATTAGAATTCAGTCAACTTGAGCTAAGACCTGCTAAGATTTAAAGGTTTAGAGTAAAAAAGTACCTTACACTGGATTTCTTGAGCTGTCTTTCCTGCAGTTTTACAGTATTTCTACCCTCCATTCACACATATAAATTTTGTAGCTTTGCTTTAAATGCAGAACATTGACTTCATAACTGTTCTATCTTGGTTCATCTTTAATGTTTTGGATGTTATTTACTTTTTAATCTTTGTTTTGGCTGTAAAACACTTTGTCATTCAGTACACTGGGCTTGCTAGTGCTTACATCATTTATAAAAGTGCATGTAGGTATTTGGTTGTCATTGGTGCAGCCTGTTTGCAGAGAAAAATGGTTTAAATTTTTGTTCAGGAAGACAGAAATGCTTCTTTGCTGTGTGGCAGCCATGCATTTTGTGTTTTATAAGAGGACTTCAGCAGACGTCAAGAGCACAAGTGCTGTAAAACACAACTCATAAACACAAACTTGAACTTTCATGTCAAATAAAGAAAACATTGTAGGTTTCAGACTGGAGAAAACACACATTTGACTGTTCTGTATGTCATGTTTTCCAGAGTCCTCAGAGTGGTGCGATGGAGGATGGGAAGCCGGTGTGGGCGCCCCACCCAACGGACGGGTTCCAGCTGGGAACTATAGTGGATATTGGAGCCGACAGCCTCACCATCGAACCTCTTAAACAGAAAGGAAAGGTGAGCGTGCTCTGAACGTATGGACACAACAGCTGGTCTCAGATGTACTTTTTTCCTACTTTTGTATTTTCAAATTAAGAACAAGTGTCTGACCTTCATTCCTGACCCCTAGGCATTTTGTCAGCCAGTTTAGTATGTTGGCATTACAGTACCCATGAACCTTAATGGCTGTTGCTGTGGAGAAGACTCATGTGGTGCCACTTAAGTCAACATTGGTTAGGTGGGAGTTAGAAAGAAGTGATCTCACTGATATTGATCTGAATCAGGAGATTTTTGGCTTGATCGATTATGACCAATGACTGTTTAGTTGCTGATATAGCCGATCCTGTGCGAACAAAATATAGATGCATGTGCCACAGCTGCCCGTTCTCATTCTCAGGTCGTCAAATACCAATGCTTTGTCACACCCCTTCGTAAATGACTTTTCAGACCCTCTTATTGACTTATTTCTAAAGTGTCTAGCTACAAATCAGATTACTTTTTCAGACCACCAGGGAATAGTTGTAATTCATTTCCTTCAACCAGCTCTTCTGCCAGCAGCGTGGGGTCTCTCCTCAGATTTTCTGCCATGCACACAGTGTGGGACGACACCACTCGCTGCAGCAGTAGGAGTTAATATATAGCCCAATGTACACACACCTTTACATTCTTGTAGATAGATACTGATTCAGACAAAGTTTTGTACAACTAGATAGACAAAAAAAAATACAGCGTTTTAGAGACATAATAACTAGTTGACTCTATAACAGGCTTACATACACAGTGTAGAATATTATTTTCCCTGATCTTTTCTACTGTAATTTGTTTGAGCATATATAGATCTGCTACACTTGTTCTTTTTTGGAAAATAAAACTTGTTAGATGAAGTGGGATGTACTGCAGTTCATCTTCAGTTAGACTGTATTTCTACAAAAGGACTGCCAATAACCTGGAGCACTTTTTTTTGAGTTTGAGTGAGAGCAAGAGAAGGCCCTGTACCCTGGTTAAGTTTTGGAAAAGATGTGAAAGTTACTTAATAGTCAAAGTTTTATCATGAACTTACGACTGAATTTGTCTTTCAAGAAAAGTTATGAAAATGTTTTCTACGCTGTGAATTATAAGTCTTTGAAAGCAAGAAAATCAGAATCGGCAGGTTGGACTTTTAAAATTTAGAAACTGAAATCGACCAAGAAAATTGCAATCGGTGTATCTCTAGATCTTACTAGAGGTCTGTAGCCAGCTGCTCCTCTCAGCTGCAGGCCAGAGGCTTCAGGATACATTAGCTGCTCTTGGCATAACACACCTGAATCCAGAGTTGCACTGTGGGTAATACAGGCACCAGGTTTTGACAGGGAAGAAGACTGTGTGGGATAATGATATCTCTGGTTCTGCTGCATTGATTTTGATCCTTTTTTTAAACTTTCCCCCATGAGTCCAACAGTATTAGTGCTGAATCACTGGAGTATGCTTTTAAAGTGGCACTCTAAATATACTTTTCATGCCAGGTTTTCAGAAGTGCATTGAAGGGAATTCAAAGCCCTCGAAACATCTCAAAAGTGTCCATATTTGCTGCTCAGACAGATTCACTCTGGTCCTTCAGATCTTTAGTTTCCTGCCAAACCTCTTCCGATATGCTTTTATCTTCAGTTTGCTAATGATTTAATGTGCCACTTAATCTCACGTGGAAGTGGCCACAGGTCTGGAAGCAATAAAGCATCATTCACTCAATGATTCACCTCTAGACCCCACGATTTACAGCCTGCAGGTCTAACGTGCTTGAGTACAAAATGAATCAGCATTATCTGAAGTCAAGTGGCTCTTCAGAGCAAGACAAACAGGCTTTCCTTGACCCCCCCCCATTCAGCGTTAATTCACTTTTCTGCTGGATCAGGTGCCATATCGCCCTTTAGCAAAGCTTTTAATGTCAGTGAGAGCCTGTCACCATGGGAACCCATAAGGCTTCATGTCCATCTTGGTAATCTTTTCCCAGAAGGCCTCTGTGACTGAGTGCTCCCTTTTGAAAGAGCCTCCTCGCTAATTCTGTGTACTGTCGGCCTATAAAACACAGGACTGTCAGTGTTTAATGGGAACAGGGATTTCAGGGCCGGCACTGTGTTTGCACTGTGTGCGGTGTCCATCATATGTGGAACATTTAATGGGGAAAGTGTGCTTTTTAATTGGTCCACCTGTTAACAGAAGTTGTAAAAGTCTTCTTTCATGCATTGCTGCAGCGTCTCCTCTTTCTAAATTATATTCTTAAATCTTATATTTAAATAATCAACATTATCGTCTGGCACAGAAGTCTAACTGGTTAGCTGACCATTAACTGTAGAGCATATTTCAGCTTGAGTAGCAGCAGTTTTACAGCAGTAATTCTGTAATGATGCAGTCAGTTGTACAGTTTTTATCACCCTCAGTCCTCTACATGATCACCATCTGACTCCAGGAGTATTTACTCCACCTGTTTATGAGTTACTGTGACTATCAAACAGTCATCTTCTGTAGGCGTGGACGGATAGTAGGGCAGCTGTAGTCAGCTTTAATTCTGTTAAAATAGATTTTACAGTGCTTCAGAGTTGGAAAATTTGAACATGAAACACGAAATGTTCACGTTTCTGTTTGGGTCTTAAAGCTTATAAAGTCTTAACCAAGTGAACTTTTGTTATGTGGTCTTTTCTCCAGTCGTC
Source organism: Chaetodon striatus (assembly GCA_029783705.1). Lineage (NCBI taxonomy): Eukaryota > Metazoa > Chordata > Actinopteri > Chaetodontiformes > Chaetodontidae > Chaetodon > Chaetodon striatus. Next base: position 26,228,450 of record JAPZEB010000010.1, on the reverse strand, counting down.
TGTTGTCCTAATATTGAGATCACAAGATAATGATAAAATCAGTTTGTCAACGCTACTGTCTGTGTGTGTTAAAGTTCTCGTCAGTTCTCTCAGATTTTCATGCCTTAAGATGTGATTTTGCACCTTTGATCAGAGCTGATAAAACCTGGTTGTTGGAGCCTTTTGTAAATCCATCGTTGGATTTCTTTGTCGTGAGTTTTGACAGAAAGCAATCATGGCTACAACTTTACTGTCTTTAACCTAAAGCATTTGAGAGACAGATTTTAGTGAGGGCAGTACAAAGCTTGTGTTGTAGTGTTTGTGGGTAAAAATGCCTATGCTTGGTTACCCCTTCTCAAAAAAATCAGCAGACTTGTGTCATATTTAAATGAAGAAAAACTCTATCCTAACACTATACGCCATTGCTTTTGAAACCTAAAAAAAACTTGCATTCTTCAGATCTGTTCTCAGAGTGAGTTAGTGGGCTGCATCCGAGGCCTGTAACAGTCAGAACAATGTCCAGTCTGTCCTGCTGCAGCCAGTTTGTGCCAGTGTCTGACGATGTGTTCACTCGCTGGCAGACCTCCTGTGATGGACGTCAGGAGAAGGACAGAGAGCATGATACCCTGTCATACTATCAGTCACAATGGCTGACTCTTTGCCCTGTGTAGAGTGTGTGTGTATCACAGAGGGTGTCCACACTTTGATCTTCCTCACTGCTGGTGATGGAGAAAGTGGTGTTTGGGAAGGAGCAGAGGCTGTCAGTTCTGTTGTTACTACACTGAATTTTTTGTGATCTGTAGTTTACAGACTTATAAAGCCTTCTAGGAGGAAGTATAACACATACTTGAGGCAAAAACAGACTGAGATTTAAAGTTCTTTTCCCTGTAGCCCTGGTCCTCTGAGACTTTATGACCCCAGGGACACAGTCTGGTTGCAGGTTTGCTCTCTGTAGGCATAAGGGTACTGTAGGCATAAGGGAGACAGCTGTGATTTTTGCAAAACTTTTTGGCTAGTTTGAAGGGGGGCTAGTGCTAGTGCTACATGACGTGGTTGCAGATAGCAGTATTAGTGTTGTAAGCTTGGTGAGCAAATAGTGTGTTAGTTATATCATGACAGGCAACATGCTCCCTCAAAGCCTGCTCTGTAGTGAAGGGTAAGCTAAGCTAATAATACACAATTGTAAATGCTCCTGTCGTAGCAGTAAACAAGGTACCAAATCACTCTGTTGAACTGTTAAGCTAGGTGCTTGAGGTAAAGGAATAGTTTGACATTTTAGGAAATATTTTGATTTTGGAGTATGGAGCTAGACTTAAACTCAGCATAATGTTTGTAGGCTAAGTGTGGAGCTAGAATGTAATCTTAGCATAATGTTTTTGTAGGCTAAGTATGGAGCTAGAACATAAACTTAGCATAATGTCTGTAGGCTAAGTGAGGAGCTAGACTTAAACTCAGCAAAATGTTTGTAGGCTAAGTATGGAGCTAGAACACAAACTTAGCATAATGTTTGTAGGCTAAGTGTGGAGCTATAACATAAACTTAGCATAATGTCTGTAGGTTAAGTGTGG
>JAPZEB010000010.1:26137554-26157485 GCA_029783705.1 Chaetodon striatus | reverse complement strand
AATCCACGTCCTGTCCGGAAATGGACGAAATTTGGGAAGTGCTTCCAAGGCAGACCTTCAACCTCCCCAGCCGACAGCCGCATTTACCACGGCGATGGAGACGCTTCTGCCGAGGGGGTAAGGCCGAGGCCCGGTGCAGGTCAGTCGGGATTCCCAATAGAAGTGGAGGCAAAGTTTTGTGTCCACCATGATCAAACGCACTCAGATCTCTGACAATATGTCACAGATCCATGAGAGTTTGGCAATCGTACACCAGCAGAGACTTGATCTGTAGGCACAACAAAGAAGCAGAAGGAGCACGGAGCATTGTACCGCAGTAGGCTTTATCATAACAAAGATTTAATCTGTGCGTTTGTCACTCACCATTCTTGTTAAGTCTTGATGAGGAATGTGTTGCCCCTGGTAGTGGTGCGTTTTATGAACTGGTCCACGATTTTTTCCAGGTTCCTATTCCTTGACAATGTCTTGGGATAGCTCAGTATTGCAATGTGGTTCAGCCTTGCTTGACCCATTGTGGACCGCAGATAATGTTTTCAGGCGCCGGAGGCCAGAAAATGACCTCTCTGAAGTGCAGCTAGCTTGAAAAGTCCAACCTTTTTTCTGCCTAACATCTGCACTGCTACTCTCCTCAGTCGTTGACACGGTAGAGTTCTCACTGGAATGTGGTGTCGGGTCGGTGGATATTTTTGGTATTTTTATCATAAATTTTACCATTTTATTCGTACGCTGGACCCAGTCTCAAGCTTTCATCAGTAAACGAACTTGTGTGCTTTAACCACTGTGGAAAGGGTTAACATAATTCTCCAGGTGAAATTCCTGGTGTGGCGTTGTTGGCGACTAGTAATCAATTTGACAATACAAATTTCCCTATTAGCTGTTTGGGTGTGATTGACCTGATCAGAGCAGCCTCGGGTCACATGCTAGCCAAAAGTTGAAAGCATTACATTCACTATCATTTGGCCGGCATCCCTCATGTAGTAAGTATACCTGTTAACATAGAAATTAACCAAATACAATATAGAAACAATTTTTAATGAATACTGACACACATTGACAGACTGCCAAGCACATTTTATTACATGATTATTTTGAAATTCGCATTATCTAATTAATTTATTATTGACACATTTAAATAGACTTTATTGATAGATTTTGATGGGGGCGGTGCCCCTGTGCCCCGTATTAATGGGCCGCCACTGTTCATGACAAAACTCATGTGAAGTGGAACAATTGGTATATTAGTGAAGTTAATGTCACTGGTGCATGCCGCTGTCAGAGTTAAAAGACTGTGTAATAAAATGGATCAACATCAAGTCTGGGTTTGTTCACAAGCTGTCTTATTTATTGTAGATCTTTAAAACAATTCACTGATAGAACAAAACAGGCATGCCTTAATGCATGATCCATATATTCATCAAAACTTACCATTTTCAGATTGTAAGTTGTTAGCTCAGAGGTTGGTGTGTTTCCTGTAGCAAAGGGGATTTGGAAAATGCCGGCTGAAATCAGCAGCCCAATGGCATGCTTATAGCCACAGTCTATCTGGTAAGTCAGACTATCTACTGAGAGACTTAATTCTCTTTTTGGTGTGTGTGTGTGTGTGTGTGTGTGTGTGTGTGTGTGTGTGTGTATGTATGTATACATATATGTAATATAGCAATTGGAAAATGCTATACATGATATATTTTGGTACTGACCTGTCAGGAGCTGGTATCAGTATCATACAATTTCTTGTTATCCATCTCAAGCAATAACAGCATATATTGTAACATCAGAATCCAAAAGCTGCAGTTTCTTAGTTACAAGCTAAAGTACCTTTCCTACCTCCCTTGTTTTTACATCAGGTTTGGTGTGATACTGATGTTTGGTGTCAAATGACACCAAAGCCATTACAACTTTTCCTCTTTTAAAGAAAACCTTGGATCTGAACCCAAGCGACAACCTTCAGGGCGGAAAAATAAGCCACAGCGAAAGTGCCAAAACTGCAGTTCCTCGAATGGCCACTTGAGGCTGGCTCCAAAAAAAAGACAATTCCCATCAACCCCCATATTAAAATGCCCAGCTTTACAGCAGAAATAAACATGTTTACAGCCTGGTACAAAACCAGTTTTGGTCTCTATAGTTAAGTTCCCTGTTCATGACAGCTGTACAGTGAATATTTATGCAACTCACCCATTTACATTTTATTAGGGCCTACAGTTACCCATAATTAAGGGTGTGGCCACTTTGAGTGACAGGTTGTTTGCATGACATCACTTCAGGCTATGAGTCAGATCCACTTCTTGCTCCTCCATAGCTCCACCCCATTGTCCAAATGTGGTCACTTTTGGCTCCAAAAAAACAAGATGGCAGTGGTTGCAATGCCAAACTCAATGCTTCAAGACACAAAGCCAAGGAGAGACATTATTTTACAGTCTACAGTATGTCTGAACCCTAAAAATCTGCCGCAGACTGATTTAAGTTGGGTTAAACTGATAACAAATGCTTGAATTGGGCCAGTGCTCACCAATGTGGAGTACTTTTGATTTCTGTCCAGCTGAGGGGAGGACTGTTTCCTTACACTAACTGCTCCTGCTTTGGCATCGGCAAATTAGGTTTGTTTTCTGCTTAAACAAGGTGCGGATTGCTGGTAATTGTCCTGGCTAAATACTAAATGTTCGAATACCAGATGTTTTAATTTAGCTGTGAGATATTGGCTAGAAATTCTACAGTCATTTATATCCCTGTGGGTCTGCTGCTTAAAGCATGCCAAAGGCACAGTTTTTTGTAATGGTAAAGAAATTCGGAGTTGTGTCGATTCTCCTGGAATTTTGCAGATAGAATGGCCATCCAATGAAATCTGTTTCTGTTTAATAATGTTACAAGATAATTTTGTTATAATTTCGTAACCTGCTTCTTCTACATCTTATTCAGTTAATTATTTGCGATGTTACCACAGGGCAAAGTCACCTGCAACAACAAAAGACGTCACATAAAGGTGAATGACAGGAACAAGAGAAAGCGAGTAAAGCAAAAACATTAAGATTACTGATAGAGATTAGAGAGTTTCTGACCAGTTGTGCAATGAAATGTACAGCTTAGTGGTGGATTGCATTGTGACTGTGACACAGTATTTTCGTATAGTTTTCCCCAGAAGATCATATTAATCATACCAAAAGTTCTTCTACCAACAGACTAAAACTGATATCCTGATACCAAACAACAAACAAACACAACTGATATTAGTTAAAATGTCTTTAACTGTGTGTCTGCAAGATGTTTACAAGTGTAAAAGACACTGGAAAACATTCTGCAGTTATTTGAGAGAGGATTGAATCGCAGAGCTCGTCTCAGGGTGGCTTTGGACTCGATGCCGAGTAGATTGAGTTCTTATTACCTGTGAGCTCTGTTACCTGTAGTGTTTTCCTAAAGCCTCTTCATCCCGTCGGCTCTCCTCCTCCTCTCCCTCCTCTGCCCCGGGTCTCATCTCTCTATCCAAGCTATGATTAAAGTTCAAAAAGGTGCCGAGAAGGATCCAAAACAGGCAGACAGGAAAAGAGCTCTGGGCATGGAGGAGAGAAGCGGCCGGTGAAAATGAGCAGTGATAAATCTGCGTCAGCCGAGGTGACGGGAGACGCTGCCTTCTGGCTGCAGTGACGGAGGGAAATCGTGAAGCGTGGAGGGCGTGGAGGTTTTCATTATAACCAGACACCGTAGCTTTGTCCCAATAACAGGGACTGAATACATCATAACAAGAGTGTCCTATTCAAAGGCTCATCCAGACACAGCTGATAAGTCAACCTTCTTTAGCCTGAATGTGAAAGACAAAACCAGCGTGTCCTGTCCTGCTGAGCACCCCATAATGCACTGCATGGTGCTGGTTCTGAATGTCATATATATTAAATGTTTGTCGTTAATCACTGGAGAATGCATCACATTAACAGGACTGATGAAAAAGCCACTAGAGGATGTAAGTAGGTTATTTGATAAACAGCAGATTTCATACACAAGGCTGTTTCAGAGTGCTTTACAGACACTTTAAAGGGACTGGAAACAAGCCAGCCATCATTTTCAGTATGTGGTCTTTTAAAGGGACAGTTCCCCCTAAAAATCCTAAATACATATTTTTCCTTTTACCTGTAGTGCTGATTTATCAGTCTAGATTGTTTTGGTGTGAGTTGCCGAGTGTTGGAGATATCAGCCGTAGAGATGTCTGTAGAGGGAAAGTGATGGCATTCGGTTTGTGGTGCTCAAAGCACCAAAATAATACATTTGAAAAACTTAACAGTAATGTCTTCTTCAGGATATCTTGACCCGGTTACTCAAGATAATCCACAGAACTTGTTGTGATTAGTTTTATTTAAGAACTGTTCTCTTTTCACAGAACTACACCCCCCAAAGGTGTCACCACACAGAAGATAGCTGTCCTAAAATCACTATAAACTACGGCCTCAAGTGGCTTATTGCTTTTACAAAATGGTTGGCAATGTTTGGTGAAATAAAAACACAGAAAAGAAAGAATACCACAATTTATTGACAACAAATAATTGTTCTACCGGCAAATATTGTTGAACTTTATTAACATTTAGTAGAATGGTTGCCAAGTAACACACAGACACAGTGGAAAGTGCTGACTACTTAACCAATGTGTGGCCACTTTGAGCCAAGAAAGTTCCCTCTATGGGCTCTCATGGGCTCTAGTATACCAAATCAAAAAAGTTCTCATCATGTTACATTGTAACCATCTACCATCGGCAACTATTATGCTCATTTTCCTTGAGCTGTGGTCACTTGCCAGCTCCAACAGTTTTGTAATAGTGTAGTCCAGTCACTTGATGAGTATCCAGACTACACTGTACAAAAAATTATATCATCAGCAACTGACCAGATAGCTCAAGAAAAGTGAGCATAAGAGGCTACAAATACAAACATGGAAGCTAGCTAAAGTTACATTGTGAGCTTACCATAGATTGTTGGTGTAATTTGTTTGCTTTCGATAGAAATAAAGGGCCAGTAGATTGGGTAGTAGCAGTAACAGCTAACTTTTTGCTGTAGTGCAGCACAGTTAGGTCTGCATTGCGTCCTTCTGACTTCTCATCCTAGTGGATGATTCGAGCTTCAGTTGGGGGTTGCCCTCTTTAGCTCTGTGTCCCAAATAACTATAGGTGACTAGCTGGCACAGCAATACTGAAATTATAATGCAGTCACAACTCTAAACTGTGTTTATAGAGTATTGCTGCATTCACCTGCTCCTCTGATGGTCCCACTTCCCAAGTTTGGAAGCCCTTCTTCCAACCTATGTCTTTATAACAAGATGGGCACTACACAGAAGATGCATCGTATTTTATTGCTCAGAGCATTTAAACAACACTGATAAAAGTCTGAACTTTATATTACAAAGTTATTTTGTCCCAGACTTGTTGCTGCACCAGTACATCCTCTAAAACTACAAAAATATTGCTTCAGTTGACTAATGCTGATTAATAACTTCTCTAGCTAATCTATGTCACTGCTCTACATTGACAGTAACTAATGTTTACAACCTAAAACCATATTATATATTTCATCTGAGCAAAAAAATGTTTATGCAACTTAAATTAATACAATGTTTATTAATGTCAACATCAACAACATCCTGTCTGTCATGATTCTGCACATATGACGTTGATTCGGCTACAAGTGTACCAACATTTTCGCCAACTCACAGAGTTTTTTTCTGACTTTGTTCATGTGAGTCGGAAGTCGGAAACTAATTTTCCAAGCATTTTGACACCATATGAATACAGGGCATTTCACAACGGCTTTGAGCATGGTTCAGCCAGTCATAATCAAGGACTGGAGCTATCCATCCTGAAATGATTGTTTTATATTAGTTACTTTTCTAATGATTTTATATGTAGTAAAGTCTTTACAGTCCGGTGTAAATCAGGTAGTTCTGCAATAGCAGATGGGGCTACTACGGCCTCAAAGCCCATGGCTGCTTGTGGGAGCTTGATCTTAATTAACTGTAAACGTAAGCTATTGAATTTTCTCAAACTATAGTTGTATTTTCTCGAGCCAAACCACCTCTGTCTGCTCTTTAATTGGATGTTACGTTACCGTTGTCAGAACATCAGCCAAAGGACACAGATATGATGATGTAGTCAGATTAGGGGACTTTTCAGCCTTTAGTGGACAAATGAGGACATTGGTGTTATGCTAATAGCTTCTAGCAGTCGCCAAATGTCCCCTCTACAATCTGTCACTGTTTGATCACCGTATGCTTGGCTTTACCGTACGCTCTTCTGTCCTTCCATTATTGACCCTAATTAGTATACATTTATTTACATTTGCATATATTTACATTCACCTAATGCAAGTGCTTTTCACGTCCACCGTCACTTGGAAAAAAATTGCTAGAACGAGCTTGAATAATGCGTCCGCTGCACTGCAGGTAACCAGTAATGAGCAGGAGCTATAGGGTGAAGGATGTGGCTACCAAGTAGGGAAAGTTACAGCCCACTTTTGTTGTAATATTAATGATTCATCAATAATAGAAGAGTTTGATAAATGAAGCATTTCTGTTCTATTGTTTGTAATTTATTCTTTAAATTATTTTATTATGTGAAAATAAATGAAAATACTGTGTAGGAGAAAATAAAAAAAATGCATATTCTGAAATATTTACCAAGACAAAACCTTATCAGAAGCCCCACCTGCCTGGGCCTCCAAGCTGGATAAAACAAATGGCTGGGCTGCGGCTACTTGCAGTTCAAAGATGTTGATGATGCAAATTTCTGAAAGTTCTGCTTATCAGAAACTGTGCCCTGCTGGTATTCTAAATGTGCCACATCAAAAGTAAAGAATTAATCCTTCTTGACCCACGACAGCCTGCAAAGTAAGAGGATTCTTGCTAATGCATACCAAACTGAAAGGCTTTTCTTCACAAAAGCTTATCAGGGACAAATGCTTTTTTTTCCCCCCCTCGCGTTCCTCAGTCGTCCACCTCAGCAGCATCTTCAGCTCCAAACTGTTGCAGATTAATTGTCTTGTTCCAGACAGTAATACAATATCCCATTCAAAGTCTGGCACTGCCTGTGCAAGGAGGACTGTAGTGTTGGCCAAAGTGCTCGGCTATTAGTACCTGCTGACTGACTGCCAGTTCAATGATGTATCATTACAGATCAGGAGATTTAATCATGCATGTGTTTGACTTCACATCTAATCAGCTGAAAAGCAAACAGTGTGAGGAGTTAGATCGTATCCAGAGAAACATTACTGTCCTAGTGTAAATGCTTAAACTACACTGTCTAGTATTTATATGATTTCATAATCTTTGAAGTGGAGAATTGATTCTCTTAGCGTGTTTACTGTGACAAATCTTCAATTTCTTTTATCACTATTTCTAACTTGACTGGCTTGGACCCTCACATGCATGGTACTATGTTTGTTACTTATCTTATCAGTTGAGTGAAACCTTAAACAGAGAAGTTAAGACTGTTTATCTATCTAAGTAACATCCATCTTCTGGATGGAAAGAGGGTGCAAGAGGTTGGACAGTGGTTGGATGTTATGATGTAGCGTTGCACTCAGAGTTTTAAGCTTAGATAACATGTGCCTGTCCAGGTAAACTGGTTGGCCTGTTGGCCTTCCAGGCTAAGGTATACATGATCAAATAATTTCAATGTAATATTAAAAAGAAATTAAATGTTTAATGAGAGCAAAGAACGAGATAGAAAACTAAATAAAGAAATAGAAATAAGAGTTTTTCATAAACAGACAAAAAAATCTGTTTACCTCAAGTGTTACTCATCAAAACACAGCCTGTGAATCTCTGAGGTCTAACAATTTTAAATGTATTTCCTTCCTCATTTAACATCTGTAAAGATGATATTTTCAGTCCTTGCATCTTCACTTGCGCGCAGTCTTCTTTGTTGGTGCATTACTATGTACAGCACTAGCGGTAATCAGTGGAATAGTTTGCAATCATTGGCATGAATGTGTATTGCGTCACCTGTGTGAGTGTGCACATTCTGGTGCTCCTGGTGCCCTGTTAGTGGTCAAAAACTCCACAGAGCACCTTTAATGCCTACCGAACACTAGAAGACTTTGAAAATTATTTTAAAAAGACTGAAGTCTGATACTCTCTTATATCTTAAGACACTGTAAGTTTTGAGTCACACACTGCAAGATTTTGCAAAGACTGTGGATCTTGCAGGGTCAGTATTTGCAAGACTACAGCTAGATTTCTTTTGAGATTATTTCCCATCCTGCTCCTAGAAAATATTACACTAAACTCCCTTAAGAAATATATCATATTACCAGATACTTATCTGCTAACAACTCAAGAAAAACAAGATAAAAGACGTCATATGTAGACAGTATTCTTGTCAATTTGGCACCAATGTAATCCACAAATATTAACTGTATTTGCACACAAACTTTACATTATGGGTTTTGTTGCCTCAAGAATTAAGATTTCTCTGTAAAATAAGCACCGGTTGGCGGATTAGACACACGCCAAAGTTAAACACAAACTCCTGTGTACTCTCCAGCTCTGTCAGTTTCTCCTCCTTTTTCACAGCACAAGAGAACACAGACTTATTCAAGTTGTTGCACCTCTCCGGAGCCCCCTCCATAGAAGCATAATAGTATAACTGATGCTTTTGTTTTGGTATTGCACACAGTATGTGTTATATTTTTTCCTGTTTGATATGCAGCTGTGTCTTTTTGGATGTTTGGAATGATGTGGAAATAAAAGTAACAATCTACATTGACCAGATTTCAGCTTTTACAGCAAAGAATGTAATGTTTTGACCCAGCTCCGTGAGGTTTATATAAGCTTAGACTCCAATCTACATTTACTTTGATCATAAAAACGTGTCATGTTCTTTTTTTTCCTGCAGACCCAGCTGAATATTCTCCTGGACAAGCTCCGCAGCACGGTCAGTGTTTCTTCCTGATGATTTGATGTTGGAGCTGCAGTAAAGATGAGCTTTCCTTTGACACAGCTCTGTAAAATCTCATGAGAGACAAACACCTACAGTTTCTGTCTCCCGCGAGATGCACAGAGCATCATGTTCTGAGAATGAATGTGATGGATGTCATGAATTTCTGATTTGGTTTGTGGTTCCTGCTGCTACTGTAATGGTTTCTGTTTCTCTTTATCTCCCTTCATGTCTCTGTACTCTGCAGGGATCCAGTTTCGTCCGCTGCATTAAGCCAAACCTGAAGATGATCAGCCACCAGTTTGAAGGAGCTCAGATTCTCTCCCAGCTGCAGTGCTCCGGTCAGTGGGTTTTTCAAATCTAGATGAGACTATATGTTTTATCAGGAGTTTTCATCGTGAGAAGTTTATTATTGTGGGTGGGGTTGAAGGTAATCTTGGGATTTTATATTGATTATTCTTCTAAATCACATCACTCTGTTGCTGGAATTCCCTGAGTCATAAAATGATGTGTATTCTAGTTTTATGATCGTATTCTTTTAATTTCATTTAATTAACAACATAAGACAACAAAAATGAAGACAACATATTCTCTCCTATAGTTTTACATTCAAATTGTAATATAGAAGAGTTTGACCATGTTTATAGCAGGCAAGCAAAAGCATCTAATTTTGGCATGTTATTTTTGTGGTATGACAAACGGAAATTTTGTTTGTGTGTTTTAAGTAGGCGCCTTTCTGTCACCACATGTGATGTTCTTCAATATGTGAACAAACAAGTACACACACGCTAAAAATCTGTCCTTGGACACAGAACCAGATTTTGGAGAGAGTTCCCGAGAAATATTTGTATCCTATTTCCCGATAGTCAGCCTTAAACTAGCTGTGTGATAGATTTAGTGACATCTAGTGATGAGGACTGCAAATTGCAGCCAGCTAAAGCTTTGCCTATGTGCCGAGCGTGAACTCCAAGTTAGGATTTCTGTATTGTTCATTGTTCAGGAGGTTTTTCACCACGAGCTGAATAACCAACAGAGGTCTCTCCCTCTCCAAAACAAGAACACTAAATAAAGCAGTTTTGTGTTACAAATCAGTGTTTCTCAGGCACTGCTCTGCTTGTCGCAGACAGGCCACGAGCCCAGCACCTGCTTATTTATTGTCACGTTTTTCTCTGATAACTTAACATCCAGATATTGAGAAGGTTTTTACTGGGAGTCGAATTATCCGTAGAGGTCTCTTTTGCTCCAAAACAAACAGACCTGGTGATTTCAAGTGGGAAAAAAACACTAACTAAAGCAGTTTCACATTAACCTCTGTGTTTTCCAACACTGTTTGGCTCATTGCAGAGGGGCTGCTAACCATGCAGGCAGATGCAAATACCAAAATGGCCCTATTTAGAGCCAGCGTTTGGTTTGTCAGGGGCTACTGTAAAAATATAGCAGTGCATATGGTGGACTTAGTGGATGAGGACCCTCCCCCTATGTAAATATAAATGTCTCATTCTAAGGTAACGAAAACACAAGTTTAATTTCGGGTGATTATACACTAAACAAAAAAAAAAACCCATACTTTTTATTACATTCCATTTCTTCCTATTATCCCCCAGAATCGTACTCACTGGACCTTTAAATGAAGGCTTCTTTCGTCACTCTTTAAAACCATGAAACATGTTTGAAGCCTTTACTGTCGTTTTTTTTCAAGATAAGTGAGAATCTTTTATAGCGATTTTCATGGTTATTTTAACAAAGTTAAATGAGAGTTCCACTGATTTTACACATCCACATCCAACACCTTTGGGGTGTACTATTGTGTATGTGAAAAAGTAGTATGAAGACTTTAGTGTCTCCAGGGGGAGCTGTTCAGATGTCATTGTAATTCTGAATGAGGTTTTCTTTGGTAGTTAAGGTGTCGCTTCAGGTCTGCATTAGTACAAATTAAATCTTAGTTCTGGGTAATTATCATCTGTGCCCAGAATTGAACATTACAATGTTAACTGTCTCTTAAACAGCAATGAGTGAGGGCGACATTTAAAGCTGGTCTCTCAATATATCTTCTCCTGGATTTTCCTCTCCCTTTAGTACCCTGGTCTGTCATGGTCTCTTAGACAAGGTCCATCTTTCTCATTGTCCAACCCCCTCTGTTCAGGATGTCTTACACATCTGCCCTCAGCCCACTTGTTTTTCTCTGTCCCTTCCACCTAAACACTGTTATTTCGTAAAAAATACAAGTTCTACAGCACAGTGTCTTGAACACTGAATAAATACAAAAAGTCCACACATGTCTTTAATAAACAGAAAGATAAAGAATCAAGGGCAAACAGAGGGACAGAAAACATCAACAGTGACTCACCAATCAAAACATTCACAACGAACAAAGACTTGTTGTTGCTGAAATGTACCTGAAGGAAGAATCTGCCCAGAACTGACGCTGATTTTTAAGAAACTTAAGAACTTAAACAAAAAAAATCTAAAAGTTCAGTTACTGATTTTGTCTGTTTGACGCAGTCCTCTTCAGCTCAGTTGCCATGGAGCTGTCAATTTGTATATTTAAGAGCAGAATATAATTTTAATTAGCTGTAAATAGTGGTACTTCTGATCATACAAATTTTTATCAATAAAACAAAAAGCTGAAGAATGAACAATTTATGAATTTGAAAAGGCATGGTCACTGGATGCATTTAGTGTCAAAAGCAGTGAAAAGTAATCCTTGGTTTAGTTTACAGTGATGGCTGTAATAACTTATATTTTACTAAATTAAAAAAGAAATGTATACTTTCCATAGTGGTATGATACCATTCAAAGAGTTAAGAGCCCAATAGATGTAGTTTTTCTGTAAGAATCCTTCAGTATTTTAAAAGCTTTAACCAGATAACGTGTCTTCTCTTCAGAACACAAAGTCCTTGGCTGCCATTATTTCCTGCGTCCTGTGTTTAAGATCTAGATTCCTGTCTTGTGACGCTGCTTTGTGACTTTGAAACCATTTTCTTAAACTTTTCCCCGAATCAAAAAGCCTGTGACACTCCCCTCCCTCCCTTTGAAAGAAAAGAAATGATGAGCTCGGGTTTAATATCCTCAGAGAGTCCGATTCTGCTTTCATCCACACAAACTCAACGATGCCCTGTTCAGATACTGCACCCCGGCAAGCTCTTTATCACTTTTATTGGACTGGGAATCGAAACGTTGATAGTTTGGATTAGACGGGGGAGGCCTCTGTGTACCGACATGAGACTGTTGGGTTCAAAATGGGATGTACAGCAACCAAAAAGGCCTAATCCTACAGAGAACATTATTAAAGATAGAAAATAATTCACTTGTGCTGCTATCCAAAGGGGATATTTGTGTTTCTGAAGAGGGATCACGTGAGCAGCAGTGTAAAAAAAAAAGTTTATTTCTCAATATGGAGAGGCCTTTTCAGATTCTGTAAAGAGATTACGTCAGAGCCTTTAGTTGGAAACACTTTAATTTACTTTGGAAGGGCCTGAAACTGTGCACCTCCTGTCTGATTCGGCAGCGCACTCTGTCTCCTGTTGGTGTATTTTTTCCTGATTAGTGGCTCATGTGAGTATTAAGGTTTAAATCACTGTACAAGCAATAATAAGATCCAGCATTCTGCAATACACCAGGATCAGATAAAGCTCTCTGATGTTATTCTGAGAATTTCTGTCCTTTATCTGTAAACCTTAACAACCAAATACAAGAAAACGAAACACACAAAAAGAAGTTCTCCATCAGGGTTTGGACCCCTGAAAACGAGATATAATCACATCCCAAGACAGGGCTGGGTACTCTGACCAGAGCAGCCTTGAGCTTGTTCTTTTGAGCAGAGCGCACAGATAGGCTTAAAGGGTTTAAATAAATCAGAGACATATTGAAGCTGTGTAATACCTTGTAAGTTAGAAGTAGGACTTAATAACCAGTGAGTGATTTTACGGGAAACCAGTGGAGGGAGACTAACACCAGGATAAAATGTTTCAGGACCACTTGGCTCAAATAAGTAAAATATTTCCAACAGTGAAACAAAATCATGGATTCTGGTTTAAGTGCTTTCTCTCCATAAGGGCTCCGAGGTACTGTAGGCACACACACTGGTGGAAATGGCCTTGATGTAATTGTTGAGGAAGATATCTTGAGTAAGGCTGACACAAAGATTACCATATCCTTTGGGAAAAGGTACAGCAATTACAACTGGAGGTTTGATATGAGTTTTGTGCAGCTTGGGGCCTACAATAAGTGTTCGGCTTTATCTGAATACACAAGAGGATACTTATATTATCACAGGTGCGAGACTGAGAAAGTCGTAATGTGCTATTTATCTTTCCTCCCCACAGAGTTGGCATCACATACAGTATTTTTTTAACCTTGCTAGCTTTGTTTGTACTGCTCTGCTGGGTCAACACAGATATTACATGATGAAAAATCCTGTAAAGGCTAATTTATGCTCAACGTTAGATACATGTGTGGATACATACTCTTCGTTCATTTCGTCCGTATTTGTGCATGTTGCTGAAAGCTTACGGACACAGACAAAACAGAGCAGTACCACTGGAAATTGTGGGGGCAGTGTAGCCTGTTTCAAGTGAGACACAATGATTTAGGGAACCATTTTAAAAACGGTGGAACAGAACAAATCAGTAATATAGTGAAAGAGTTCTCCATTCACATGTAGTGTTTTCATAAACTCACAGACCAACACTGCCTCTGTTAAAAGGCACAATGGTGTCTTGTAACCCAGTGAGGGTTGGGCACGTGTAAGTGTGCATGACATAAAATAAAAGATCAATCAACCAACCACCACTTTGTTTGTTGTCAGAAACTTGTGACCCTGCGCTCTAAAGCCATCTACCAGATGTATCAGTAGATGGCTTCTCCTGCAAAATAGCGTAAAATCACTTACTGGAAAAGGACTTCTGAGATAACTTAGCAACAGTTAGAAGCTCTGCTGCAAGTGTGGTTCATTTACACTGAATGCCAATTAGCAGCATCTGTCTGCTATGAAAGAGGTCTGAAAATGAGCCCTTTGATATCAGCTTTCAAAGCAGAAATGAGATGACTAACAATGCTTCAAAGAGGCTAAATCATCCATGTGCGCAAGGGGTCTATATAAACAAATTCATTTAATATGTCATGGGGAACAGTCTGGGAAGTCCTGACAACAAAAACACACACAGATGGCACTGAAAGAAAGGAAACAGGGTCGCAAAGTTAAATGTACAAGTAGAGTACACAGGGCTGATGATGATGGTAGCTGGCATGCAGCCGAATATGATGTGGATGTTTGGATGTGTTGCATTATGGTTGCAACAATATGTATCTTGATGACTTTGGGGATTCTCTGACTTTTCCTATAGTGTCACCAGCAGGTTGATATTTTCGGTTTAGAGTGAAATGACAAATGGATTGATTGTGGATGGATGAATGCATGGATTGAATTTGGTTCAGACATTCATGTTCCTTTCAGGATGAATTATAAATACTCTGTTGATCCTATCATGAGGTCAATATAATATAATATAATATAATTTAAAATACATAGTGCTCTTCAGTAGTGAATGTTGTCTAACAACAAGCAGCCCAACAACAACTGTGTTCTGTTGTGTATCTGATCTAAGGATAAATAAAGAATTTTATCAATTTCTTTATCAGTTTTTAAAGCTCAGTGGAGGCTGTATACTCATCCCTGTCATCAAAGATATCTCATCCATATTCAAGCTAATCAAATTTATCTGACCACTGAAGGAACTTGAGCTTCCTGTCCAATGAGATTCTCCCTCTGTGATTCCTTCCTGTCTGTACAGGTATGGTGTCAGTGCTGGACCTGATGCAGGGCGGCTTCCCCTCCAGGGCTCCCTTCCATGAACTCTACAACATGTACCAGCAGTACATGCCTCCCAAACTCACCCGCCTCGACCCGCGCCTCTTCTGCAAGGTCAGTCCTCCGAGCCTCAGCCCCTGTCAGAGCTTTTATTATCATTTCAATACAACCACATTTACATGTTTATCGATGTTCCTTCATGTTCGTGTTGCAGGCTTTATTCAAAGCCCTCGGGCTGAATGAGAATGACTACAAGTTCGGCCTGACCAGAGTGTTTTTCCGGCCCGGGAAGGTGAGACCTTTTGAAAACCTGTTCTACCCCCCCCTCGCACAAGCTAATAATGCTATTGTTCCCCTGAAGAAAGACAATGGATTCACAGGGAAAGCACATTAGTCATTCTGGCTGCCGAGGTGAGGTGAGATGAGATTTTTCGAAAGAACTAGAGCCAACAGATGGGGTTTTTATTTCTCTACCAAATGAATAATTCATTACATTTGGGTTAGACATGTGGTTTCCAGGGGGCGCTTTGTGGAAGTGCATGTGTTTGTTGCAGAGGACCTCTGCACACACTGTGCAGGACAAACTGTAACTCTGACACTGTAGATTTACCTCCAAGGAATAAATTAATACTCATTTTCCCTTTTGGCTGAGTTTGGATGCTTTCATTACCGTTCACATCCCAGTGGAAGCATCTGGGATCTGATATTTGCTCTGGTGGCAACCAAGGACCTCCAGGATGGATGCAACATCACATGGTACTTTTGGATCATTGTTTTAGCCTACAAGGAGCCGAAGATGGTTGGAATATACAGCAGGTTTTAGGCGTTAGCTAATGTGTCAAATCTGGACTTTGACTCTGAGGCTGGACCGCTGTCCCAGTGATCTTTTTCATGGTCGCAATAAATGAGCACAGGCTGCTCAGAGGCTGATGATGTGAAGCTTCAGACACCTGGAACTTGAGGGTCAGCTGCCCACTATTTGTCAAAAAAAATCAAACTTGGTAAAGTGACAATAAGGAGAAACAGACATTTAGAAAATAATACTGTGAATTCAGCTGCTTCTTTCATTTCTAAGGCCAGAGCAGCAAACTCTCAAGGTTTGGAAGTCAGAGGTTCCCAGAGGACACAATCACAACACAACAAATACCAGCTGCACTATCTCAGACTAGTTCTCAGCACACTTTAAAATCAAGTGTAATAAGTGTTCGAAAGCATTCGACAACACCGGTATGATCTTTGTCTTTATTATAAAAGATGCATGAATGGCGAAGAGAGAACTGAATTCAGTGTAATTCAGATAAATATATATTGATGCTTCTGGCCACACTTTGGTGAAATATGGACTGGATTTTCACAGACTATGGATATTTATCTGTATACTGTTGACAGAAGTTTCTGAAAAACGACAGCATCTACTCCGCACAGGAACAGGGTTTGACAGTACGGTGATATACGTTCAGGAAACCACCAGATTTTGTTTATTATTAGTGGGGATGTATCTGTCCTCTTGACATACAGTATCCAGTTGTGTTACAAATCATTGAGCCAGACTGCTTTATGGCATTATACTTTGGGATTTATCTTATTTACCAGTCAGCGTGATGAGGGACCTTGAACATTACTTATTTAGGTATCTTATAGGGCTGTCACTTAAAAAAAAAAATCAAATTCAAACTAATTTGAACACTACACAAATAGCCCATTCTAAAATACTTTGTAGCTGTGGTCACACAGGATTCCCTTCCCCATTCATTTCTATAAGGAACAGGACCAGACATTCAATATGTTTACAGACACAAAACTTTCAGTTTTTTTGCCTTATTCCAAAAAAGACCATATTCATACTAAACTATACATACTAAAGTGTTCGACCTACAGTTAGCATTGCAATATCAAAAAAACCTGTTGATATCCAAGTCTTTCATATTGTTTAAAGTAGGTGTGTTTCTCCTTCTGATCAGAAATGTTAGCTTTTCTTTAGGGCTTGTATCTCTGCCCCGGGCTCGCAAACTGTTGGCTAGTTGGTTTGTGTACAAGGCACACAGCCGACCGTAATCAGGCAAGAGGCAGTGTGTCGCAAGCCTTAGTGAAAACCCTAACTGAGAAACATATTCTGATTACATGTCCAACCAGTGCTCCTAAAACCCAAATAATATTGACACATCCCACATGTCTTAATCAGAAAATGCTACATTCGGAAAAAGGCCTAATTCAGAATACAAAACAGAGTTTGCTGTTTACATGACCTCTATCATATTTGGAAGATTGTCATACCTGGAATAATACTAGAATGTCAGTGTGCCTGTAAACATCATCAGCGCAGACAGCATTGTTTCACTGTCACATTCACTTTTTGCCAGGCTGTCCAATGTCCAGCTGATCTGAGGTGGGGGTGAGATTTACCTCTCATTCAGGGAATAATGCTTGTTTATATAATTGCAATTATCTGCAGTGATTGCAAGGCCGTTAGTAGAGCGATTGCTTTGCTGTGAGGCAGCTGCTTTTCACAAAGTCAGCAAACACTTTTTTCAACCTTGGTGTTGAATCTAAAATGTCTCCACACATTATCCTCAGATGGGCGTAATATGCTTTCAAAGACTTTGTAAACTTCCTCCATCTGGTGTTTTATTAATATAATTCAGTGTTTCTCAGGTTTTAGAAGACAAAGAGCTTTTAAGCTAACTTCTTCTCTGACTGCTGACAGTGCAGAAGCAAAGCTCTAACTATGTACCTGTCACCTCTGTTTCAGTTTGCAGAGTTTGACCAGATCATGAAGTCGGACCCGGACCACCTGGCAGAGCTGGTGAAGAAGGTCAACACGTGGCTCATCCACAGCCGCTGGAAGAAGGTCCAGTGGTGTGCTCTGTCCGTCATCAAACGTAAGCAGCATCAGGCCAGAGAAAATACCATTAAGGTGTTGACAAAATGTTGTCATGAGAACACAATAACAAATGTATATTGTTATGAAGAAAAGCTTAATCTATGGCTCAGGAGGTAGAGCAGGTCATCTACCAGTCAGGAGATCAGTGGTTCAATCCTCGGCTCCTCCAGTCTGCATGTGGAAATATCCTTTACCAAGATCCTGAACCCCGAATTGCTCTTGATGGCTGTTCCACTGGTGTTGGAGCGTGTTAAAAAAACTGTGTAGCAGGTGGCACCTTGTATGGTCGCCTCGGCTACCAGTGTATGAATGTGTGTGTGAATGGGTGAATGTGACTCGTAGTGTAAAAAGTGCTGTGACTCAGAAGACGAGAAAGGTGCTATAAAAATTCAGGGATACACAGTTTTAGAGATACTAGTTTTACTTGTTGGTATTTATTTGATCAGAATAGTCGCCATTTTGTGGAGTTTGATTTTCTAATTACACATAGCACACGTTGTTCCAGCATTTACATGGACAGCTAAAGCAGCCATACTTGGATTAAGGTTTTATTCAGTTTAAGCTGTTTGGATACAGGTCTGTCAGTCTGAGACCCCGTGCCCCTCTTGCCATAAATAAATCAGCCAACAGAATATTTTACTGACAGGGAAGTGCAGATCTCAGGGTCTGTGCTGAGCCAGGACAGACAACAACTACCATCTGTTATCTCAAAAAATAAAACTTAATATAAGACCTTTTTTACCTTCTAATGTCATGTGAATACTTCTATATTCAAGACTAGTGTGACTGGTTGTGACAAGAAGCTGCAGTAGCTGCTGCCATGATCACGTGAAGGACATTTTGCAATACACTGCTTGGAGGAGCAGTTTTACTATCAGAAGCTTCAACATCTCAATGCATCATGCACAGAAAAGATTCAAATTTGTAGACGAGCATCAACAAGAAGCTACAAACATTGTCGGAGGCACTGTGAGCCTTGGTACAAGCTGCAGTGCTGACACTTCATTCAGGAAAAAGCTGCCCTCCTCTGTAAGTGGATATTAAAGGAGCGCTGTATAATATTCACAGTGTATCTGTGATTCAGATTGTCTACACACGGCTCTTAACATTTAACATTATTAATAATGACCGCAGTGCTGGCAGAGCTACTGTAACAACGATAACGTGAGGG
This sequence comes from Chaetodon striatus, assembly GCA_029783705.1. Classification (NCBI taxonomy): domain Eukaryota; kingdom Metazoa; phylum Chordata; class Actinopteri; order Chaetodontiformes; family Chaetodontidae; genus Chaetodon; species Chaetodon striatus. Next base: position 26,138,718 of record JAPZEB010000010.1, on the reverse strand, counting down.
GGATTCAAGCGGTGGGTGCTGCGCTTCTGAGATGACCCTGTCCTCAAATCAGCGGTAACCACTGTTTGAGCACAGTGCAGAGCAGCGGGAATGAGCTAGCCAGTGGGATACACACACAGGACTCACATGCATGTGTGGCCAGACAGTCTACCACAACAACAAACAGTGTAGCTTGGATTACAACACACACAGAGGGAGCATGACACTTATTATTACTCTCCAGTCAGGATGCCATTACTCCATTATATCTTAACATAGCTAAGTGGTTTGCTGCTACATTAATGTTCTTAATGTCGTAGAGGGCTCCTTTAACAGTAGACATTAGAGTCAGATTGGTATCAGCAGAACATTGGCAAAGGGGAAAAAAACTAAGCCACATTTACTTGTGATACTGGGCAAAGTTTGGGGAAAAACAGGATTGTTTGAGTAATTATCTTCACAATGTGACAGAGGAAAATCTAAAGCAGGGTCAAACTGCATGTCCTTGTCTGAAATCAACAGCACCTCAGCCATAATCAGAGGAAGTATTATACTTTTATGAAATATATTAAGCTTCAGGGAAAAGCTGAGATGTTAAATCATCCTTCAAAGGCCAAGTGTGTTAGATGTGAGCAGACCATCGTCTAGTGTCTGAAATGATGCGTCAGGATCTGTCTAATAGGCCACATTGGACGTTCTCTTTACAGTCATTATTTACAGCAGCAAGTTAAAGTCATCTTGAGTTTTTACATGTTGGAAAATGGAGGCTGACAGCAGCGCAACCACCAGGTTGAAGTTAGTTTGATAGCCACACACACGCTTTACTTGCATAGATCCAGTTTAATATCAGTAGCAGTGTGTTGTTTGTAGCAATGGCTGTCATTTTTAAGAAAAGTTCCACATTGGGCAGGGTGATGGGAAGCAGGCAGCACTCACGACCACCCCTAACCATTTCAGGACATCTTTCTTTGTACTTTAAAATGGCAGTAAAGCAGCCATCATTACCTGGCTCCCAGAACTCTTAGTACGACCTCACCAAGTTATACTGATCCAGTTATGTTCACTTGTATCAGGCTGAAACTGAGTTACTGTGAATAATCCTCCATGCGTGTTTACAGAGTAGCTTTTTTTCTCTCTGTTGCTCCTCTGCCATCACTGTCAGTACATCCACTACTTATCATTCTC
>JAPZEB010000010.1:26122383-26137015 GCA_029783705.1 Chaetodon striatus | reverse complement strand
AAGCAGCGCTAAAGGAGCGTCTCCATGAGCCACTGTCCTCCTGCCCAGTTTGCACTAGCTAACACATCCTCAGTGGCTACATTTGTGAAACCCTTTGACTCTGTGAAACATTTGGTAACATTAGCTGTGTGATGCTAACAGTTATCCCTGTCACTGTGTGTGTGTGTGACTCTGACACAGACCCAGAGCTCTGGTCCTGCAGTAGTCTCATGATAAACAGGGGGAGAGTGTAAGAGAGAGGAACAAGAAGGGGTTGAGTGAATGAATATTCTGCACACAGCTCTACAATGAAATGAGGTTTTACCGGTTTGAAATGGTCAAATTTGCGTTAGAGTTACAGTAAATGGACAAAATTGAATTAAATTGAAACTTGCCCTATTTAGACAAATTCTTGAAGATTTCTCTCTGGTGTTAGATGAGTTAGATGGCAGAGGCGAATTATTTAGTTTCCAGACCTTTGCTTTATCTGCACTGTTTACTGGTCGTTTACAGCCATGAATTAGCGCAGACTGTACTGACAACTTCTGATGAAACAGCCTAGTTTATTTGCTGCAAACAAGTTGGTGGAAACGGCATAATTCACATTTTTTGCACCATTTCAAAAGTTCACTTAAACTTTGCTTGACAAGTTAATGGAAATATGGCTCATGACGACTGGCTTTTCACCTGGCCTTTGATTGCGGCCACACAGCTATAAGGACATTTAATTTTCCGACGTGGTCACATGCACAAACAAGTTCTTTTCTACCATGACTCGGCCCTCAAAGGTTACATTTGCAGGAAATTGACTTTACCTTTCCTCTTTTCTTTCTGTCTGTTGCAGTGAAGAACAAGATTTTGTACCGCGCCAGCGCCTGTATCCAGATGCAGAAGACGGTCCGCATGTGGCTCTGCAGGAAGAAGCACAAGCCTCGGTGGGTGTCCTGTCTTTCTCCCTTCATCTCCTCTCTCTTCCTTAAGTCTTACTTAATCTCTGCTTTCCACTTTTCTCCTCCCTTCCTTCCCTCCTCTGTACCTGCTCTCCTCACCTCTCCTTTCTTCCTCCCTGTCCACCTCTTCTTTTACTTTAATCCTTTCTTCAGTCCACTACTTTTCCTCCCACCTTTGTTTCTATCCACCCAATTACTCCTTTTCTGCATATTTTGTTTCATCCTCCCATCCCCCTTGTTGTCTGCCTTCAGTGGTCTTCCTCTTCTCCTTTTTGTCCTCTCATTTGCTCCACCCTGTCCTTCTTCCTGTCCTCCATATTTCCAGCCTCTTCATCCTCTCTCCACCTTTCTTTTTATTACTCCATCTTTGCCCTCTTTTCTTCCTCCACTCATGCACTTTTCTCGTGTCCACCCTTAATCCTCCCTCCTTTTTTCAAGCTAATTTTTCACAGCATCCTCCTTCCTTCTTCCACCCCACCTTCCACACTTTCCTTTCTTCTATCTCTCCCTCTCTTCCTTCACTAACTTTCTCCCACCCTCACCTCCCTTTCTGCCTCCCTTTCTTGTCATCCTTCCTTCCCTTTCTCATTACAATCATCTCCTTCTTGATCTCTTCCATTCCTTTCCACCTCCAGTTCCTCCCTCACTCCCTCGTCGTCCTCTTCTTCTTCATTATCTGCCACTTTCACAGCTCAGCAGTGTCAGTCGGCCTGGCACACACACACACACACACACACACACACACACACACACGCTTGGCGACACATGCGGCTCAGCTTATTACCTCCGACATTTGACGATAAACAGCAGAAACTGGAGGGTGGGGGTGGGGGGAGGCAGGTTGGAGGAAAGATGGAGTATGCAGGTGAAGAAGGATTTATTCCTCTGCAGGGGGGTTCAGTCTGATCTGGCAACCCTGCTGGTCCTTACTAATAGTGTGTGATTATGTTAGTTTGTGCTGCTGATGAAGTTTGTGATTACAGGTGGTGGGCGGAGTATTAATGACGGGGGCGGAGATTGAGTTAAACGACACTAAGGACAAACATGATATGAGCAGAAAAAAATTACATACAGCAATAGCCGATATGGGACAAAGTTAATGTTTGCAATTCACAAGTTAGTTCAATTCTTAACTGTAAAGTCCGGAGTCTAATCCAAAGTCATGACCAACAAGTCCCAAGTCCTAAACATCTTATTTGAGTCCTAAACAAGTCATCATGCACCTTACATTCACTTAAAATTAAAAAATTACCATACCGTAAGTATAAAAAAATGATTAGCTCTTTTCAGACTCTGTATTCACAACTCTCAGATGAGATTTATAACAATTAAAAGCAAAGTGTTTAGGAGGTCCTTGGTGTATTATTTCCCAGACAGTCATTTGTAATTTTTCAGCTTCATGTTTTGCATATTGGCTTTTATTTGTTGTTGACTACAGCAGATGTTGGATTGATTTAAAAAGCCACTTTCAGGAAAATGAAATATTGATTCCCTGTGCGTTTTTATAACTTTTTTTCCCTTCGGCATCATGTCAAAAGCTTTAGAGTCCAAGTGAAGTCAAGTCTTTTTTAATCATCACATGCATGACTCAAGTCATTTTACAAAGGCTCATGAGTCAGGTCCCCATACTTGATCAAAGCACAGTATAAGCAGGGCTGAATGATTATGGCTAAAATGATCACATTCACAATCATTTCGCTCAGTACTAAAGTTTTAAGGTACAACTGCAGCATGCAAAGTGAGGGTGGAGGCCACCAAGCCAGCATTTTTACCATGTGCTCGTACACTGTTATCTTAAAAATTCCCCTTAGGTTTGGGTTTGACTTTTATTTTACAGGTATCTATAGTTACTCTCCATTTTGGCTTCAGATTCTTATTCTTCAGATTATTATTTTGTTTATTTTTTATCAACCTCATCATGTGTGTTTAGTATTGTAAGTATAAGATATTCTTCTCCGGTGAGGGATTTGAAATAGAGTTGGTAGAAACTTTGTGACCAGCAGAAAAAAAACCAAATGAAATAAAGAAATGATAAAGTAACAATAGAGCCATAATAGATCTGGGGATTCTGGCACAGCTTCATCTATGTGCAAGCTGCACAGCAAAGAGAAACCATTGTTAAAGATCCATTGTGCAGAATTTAGGGGGATATATTGGTAGAAATGGAATATAATATTCAGAACTGTATTTTCATTAGTTTGTATTCACCTTAAAATAAGAATCATTGTGTTTTTGTTATTTTGGAATGAGCTGTTTATATCTACATATAAAGCAGGTCCTCAGAGTCTATGTTGTTCTGAGGTAGCCCAGAATATACAAACCAAACAATGGCGCTAGGGAAGGCCACCTTAGTTCTCCTACATCCTTGGCACACGGGAGAAGTTTGAAGTGGTTGCAGTGTTGCAGACTCACCACCACATGCCACCAAATCCTGCACACTAGACCTTTAAAGGATCAAAAAGATTTACCCTGGTGAAGATCAGAAGCATATACAGTAAATAGAGGTCATGTTTGTATCACTCGTGACTACAATGTCTTAAACTGAAACTACTGGAGGTCAATAAAAACAGCATTTGTAGAAGCTATTGAGGCACTCTTTCATTTTGAATTTCAAGGACAGCTGTGTTGTTTGTTGCTACACTGACTGCCGGTTTACAGTATAAATAAAATGCCTAAAAGCGACCAAAACGTAAGGATGGCTTCAGGTGCATCTGTTGGTATGTTACTCTTCACTTGCACACCATAGGTGTCGGTGAAGAGTCTCCTGGAAATCACATCTCTGTGAATGTATTGTATGTCTTCTTACTATAAGTAACAAACACTGGAGTCAGTTTTAGCAATTTCACCACAGCTTGCAACAAAATGACTCTGCTGTTGTTTAAATTGCAGTTGTTACACATGTTTCACATGCAGGTTGCCTGTGTAGTGAAAGTTACTGTGTGGCTGAAATAAATGTCTGTAATTGATCTGACAGTTTGGCGAATTGTGAGTACTTGACTTGGGTGCTTGAGCCAGAACTTTAAACACAGTGTCATTATCACAGCTAATTACATCGAAGCAAGTATGAAAATTGTGGTCGAGGTTATTGTACGAGTAATTTGTGATCTCCTCACCAGAACAGGGAGAGTAGACGAAGCTTTATAGCCTGGCAGAGAGACTGGTATGTGAACTTATTACCAGTAGATGAAATTACAGCATTCAACTGCTGGCTGCTGCAATTTCCCACTCTGTTAGTGAGCCGAAAGAAGTTTAGATTTGGGCTTGAAACCCAGTGTTCTTTATGTTTCCCTTTAATTTATACTTCAGTAACTTTTAAGTTAGCTAAATGATTGTGTATGTTGTTTGAAGCCCTTTACTGAATCTACCATACCCTCTCCGTGAGTCACATTCAAATCTAATTCGACACAATCTGATTATTTTATGGCCGAACTGTCACATCAAATAAAAAAGTTCTGGATGGCTCATCATTTATGCACATTTCTCCAAAATTCAGCCTGACATGTTCCTCTCTTTGGAAACTTTGAGATCTTGACTGGAATTTAGAGTAATGTGCCCTCCCTACAATTTCTTGGCTGCCTGTCGCCTTTTCATACTGAGATTAAAGGGGCACGCCGCCATTTTTAGTACATCAAGGTCAGTTGCCATACACCCTATGTAAAATGTTTAGTGTCTTTCTTGGTTCTGGAGGGGGCTTTATGAAATCTTAAAGGATAACCCTGGTTATCTTGGTTCGGGCTTAGAGACTACAAATTTGTAAACACAAGTCTGTGTCATAGACATTATTACATTACTCATAGTTGGAGCACTCCGCAGTTTGAATAAACACGAAACTCTCCTGGTTGAATCATCAGAGATTAACATTCAGTTAGAAAATATCTGGTCCTTTGATTAAAAGCATTTTGGCAAGCTTTAAGATCCAATCACCAGGGTAAAAATTCTGTCACATTTAGCTACATCTTTAATGAATTAACTCTGGGACTTTGGAGGAATTTTGAATGAGATCGGCAACTTGTTAAGGCTTTGTTAATGTTTTGTTCACAAATTTGACAAGGTAATTTAATATTGCCACTGCTTTGATTTGTGTCCATAGAAACAGAGTGAATAGAAAGGACACTGATCTGTTTGCAATGGTCATTTCACTTAGACAAAAGAAAATGGCAGTTTATTGTTAGTTGTTATGGTGACAACACACTTACTAGTTTGAGAACTCCATTTTGGCTTATTCTTACCCTAATTTTTCTTATTAATCATTAAAATACAACCGCCACCAATTCAAGTTTCTCTGTAACTAACGTTAGCTTAACTGCTTTGTTTAGTCAGCGTAAAACACACTTAATTTGAACTCCACAGAATCGAAATAAACCTCACCAAAAGTGTCTTAGTTGTTAGATGTCTAGTTAGTTGGTTGACTGTTCAACAATCACCAACTGGTTTGATCAAAATAAGCCCTGCAGCGAGAGCAGTCTTTCTCATCCTCTCAGCAGCTTGCTACACTCATATTCTTCGGGGGAAGTCATAGTAACGTTACATCATGTTTCAACAAAAGAAGTAACAGTTACGGTAATATCGTAAAAGTGACGGATTGCTTATTTGAAAACATAATGTAACTATTCCACTGCTCATTTGGTCGGTACCAAAGGGCCCCATGTTTCTATGATCAGTAACACTGAGGATATTGATTAAAGAGAAATTTGAAACGGAAATACAGAATAGGGAAAAACACTGTACGAATCACTTTTAATTTTGGGAAGTGAAGGATCCAGTGTTTCATCTGGACCTTTACTAGAGACTAAAACTCTCAGCCACTGCTGCCTTACTTTTTAATATTACCACAACTGAATGAAGACTTTAGTTGGCTTAGTGTTCATCAGTTTGGGGTATTGGGTCAGGACACAGAGACTGGCTTTGAGTTTATAAAACTTTGCTGAATGGTTTTTCACCATCTTATCTGTCTACTTGCCACAACACCAGGATGTGTAGGTGGGTGTGTGTGTGTTCTCTTTATACATCCGGGGTGTGTGGTCTAAAAACATAAAAGAGTAGTTAACAGTAGGTGAAATTACACATAAACTAAAGGAATCTCTCATTAAGCAAATTGCATGTATCATTAGCTGAATTATTGAACTTAACAAGGATCTTTAGCTATAGCCAATATTAGCATGGGTTACCACCAAATAACAAACATGCAATGAGGAACTAACTTAATGCAAATGAACTCCTAACCTTCACTCATCCAGATAACAGCCAACTGACCAGTCCACTTACTATGAATTTATGCACACAACATTTAAGGTTTCTTGGTTAAAGTCTTGTCACAGTGACCGAGTGAGGAGAGTGTCTGCTGCATTACACTTGGATTTCAGGAGCCTGTGCTGCGGTTGCAAAGATGATTAATTGGCTTGTCAACTAGCACACTGCCAGAGCCTTTTCTACACCAAATTTATGCATCGTAAAACCATTTAAATATAAAACCTCAAAGCCAAACATGTACGTTGTTTTACTAACTCATTGTGTGCATGTGTTTTAGGATCGACGGGTTAGTCAAGGTGCGTAACCTGAAGAATAGGATGGACCGCTTCAACGAGGTGGTGGCCGGGCTGAAGGAGGGCAAACAGGAAATGAGCAAGCAGATCCAGGATCTGGAGGCTGCCATCGACTCCCTGTTGGTCAAAATCAAGGTGGGTGAGATGGACAGTTTGACATGAACCTCATTTGGCTGTGTGTGTTCTATTAAAGCTATGTATTCAACTATGAATTATATATAAAGTCTAAATTCCTCCATATCCTGCAGTGAAGGCTCTTTGTTATGCTGTCTGCTCTGACAGACACATACATGTGAAGAGTTTTGTTTCAAAAATAGGATTTCCACCGTTTTGACAAAAGTGCCACCTACTCTAAGTGAGTGATGGACAGCATGAAATTAAACCACACTCTGGTGCAGTTTGACAGACGGGTGGAGCCTTAAGACCCCGCTTGACGAAATGAGAACAGATTTGATCCTCAGGATTTTATAATTTCTTTTTTAATTGAATGATAAAGTACAGGTATGGTATACGGTATATATCCCTTTTAATGTGGCTAGGTAAAGATATGGTTGGATTGTGAGGGTATGATTCAGAGGTATTTACCCAAACTGATGCATTGAGACTCTTGACTCCTCGTTATCATAATGCTATTTGCTGTTGAACTGGATTAAATTGTGTGCTTTCTCTGACTTAAGGCCGCCTTCCTTTCAGATAATCTTGCCTATGAATGTCATGAATCTTTAATGTCCTACAGTATTTTGATTTTCATAATTTAGCCTTGCTGTCATCTTTATCTACCCCCCCTTGCTTTTCTTACTGGAGAGGAGTCATTGAGGTGTGAGTGTGACAGGTGCTCACCGCAGTAAATGTCGGGATCAGAAGGACAAAGTCTGGTCGAGGGACTCAGCAGTGAGATGCTTCTGTCATGTCCCGTCACTGCAGCTTTGTTGTAGAGCAACTGGCAGTCGGAGGAGAAAGGTTGCAGTGACAGCAGATGCGTATGAATATTCATCCGTCGCGAGACGGCAACACGTATCCCTCCTCAGGTTTACACCGCTGCCCCGTCAGCTCTGGTGACACCTGAACATACAGTGACAGTGACCTGTGAGATTTCTGGTGCTCTCAGAGGGATTCTTTTTAAAGCTCCGGATGAGATGTTTTAGTCTGGTGCTTCAGTATCTGTCTGCAGCTCTGACATCCCCATAATCACAGTGAAGAACATCCTCAGAGATGTTTGTATTTTAGGCAGTGATTTAAGATGCAGACAGCTTTACTTTAAAGGACTATATACTTGAAATAAACTGCCGCTGTGTGCTTGCGGCCTCGGAAAATCGTGCTTCAACGTTTTTGCTGCAGTTTTGTCGAATCTTAATGATTGCTAGGTGGTTGCTAAGGTGTTTCTAGGAGGTTGCTATTAGGTATCTGCTCGAATGCTAGACACAACACATGGCCAAAAGTGTATGGACATGTGAAGGTTGCAGCTACATGTGAGAGTGGAACATGTCATTTTAAAACTATGAAAAAAAACTTTTTTCTGCTGCTTTGTATAAGCCTCACCAGATTTTGGGTTTCATTTTATTTGGTTAAAGTTGGTTAGCACTTTTGCCATCTTGCAAAAACTGAGAAGATTTTCTTTTTTCCCAACCTTGATGACTGAGTTACTGCCAAGTGGACATACAATGTGATCAATGGACCAGGCAGATCCTGATGTGTCTCCTCTAGATATCAATGTCATTTCTTGATGACAGTTTCAACAATCACCTCCCTCATTAAACTCCCTCATTAAATACGTGGCCTTTGCTGTGAGATTTGGCACCACTGCTCATTTTCCCCTTGAGCTTAATAAGCCTAATATTATATTTCATATAAATGCAGCGCTCATATAAATGGAAGAGGTGGCTGCCTTGACTTTAAAAACCCTGGGGAGCAACAGTGAGGTCAAACAGTGCTGGATGGGTTTGAGGTCATGATAAACAACTCCCAAGGCTAAAGTAAACTAAATCATGTGTTCATAAGGGCCGTACCTAAAGGTAGTATTTATTGCTGATCAATCTGCTGATTATTTTCTGGATTAATCAATCATTTGGTCAAGGAAGTGTTGAAGGTGACGTCTTCAAATGACTTGTTTTGTCTGACTAGTTGTCCAAAATCAAAAGATGTTCTGTTTACTGTCATAGAAACTATCAAATATTCACTCTTGATTGACAGGTGAATTCAGCTCCAGTCCATAAAGTATTCGCCTTGTAGACAGAATGACAATGTTTGTATATAAATACTTCTGGGTTGAAAACCCCAGCATAATGTATATAGAATTAAATGGTGCTGAGCTAACGCTGCCTCAATTGGATAGTTTTTAGTCACCCTAAAAATGACAACCCTGAAAAAATCAATATCAGAATTAGTGTACACTGTAGTTAGTTAGAATGTTTTCCCTGCTTTACCTTGCTGTTCGACAGCCCTTTTCAATGAGGAACTGAAGCGATTATCTTAAAGCTACAAGACTGCATTGACATAAACAGTAATTTTACTTTGCAGAACACTGAAGTTGCTGGTCTATTGCTGTCCCAATCACTAAGTGTGTAAAAAAATTCCAACAAATCATACACTTAAACTAATATTGATTTTCTTAGGTGGCAAAAATATGTTTTGCTGTGGCCCCTGTCAACAGCAGTATATTGATTAGCTTCTTTGCCGGTAGATTTGGTCTATTAAAGAAGCTAACAAAGCGACACAGTACATAAAATAAGTACAGCAGAACATCAGATAAGTTGAACCACCATGTTAAACTATATATCTTTAAACGTCATGGTCACAGCTGACAATGACAACAGGACTAAACAAGTTTGTCAGCATCTCCGCAATTGAAATCAACTGCTAGTTGGTTAGCTGGTGGTGATTGTTGCTGATACTGTACCGTCACAATGACTCAGTCTATAGTGTAAATGGTCTGTGTATTGTTGTGTTATAGGAAGATGGAAGATGCCATCAGTTACATCAGAACATGTCGCTGCCATGTATGAGATATTATAGTGGTGTGAATTGCCCATAAACACAGTGGCTATAGCCACCAATGTGAAAAATGTTCAGAACTGGTTTTGGATTCAGTCTGCTGTGTTCTGAACCTTGATATTAAAGAAGAAGGAAAAGTAAAAAAAAAAAGAAAAGTAAATGAGACTGATTTTAGTTGAGAGAAAGAGATGGAGACTATTTTAAATGTGTCACGGTGAAGCTGATTGACTCTGTCATCTCCATCTGCCAAATGCAATACCAGCAGAAATAAAGTTAATCAAATATTCACATTTATTCTGAAGTCTGTTTTTTTTTTTTTTTTTTTTATTTTAATGGAAAATACAAGTAGTATTAAGTCGTCCACAGAGAAACTTCTCAGATCAAGGAAAAATAGCAATGGAAGACAGAAACAAATAAAACTGCAAGCTTAGCAGAAAAGACTGGAACTAAACTGGACAGAATCTGATGAGTAATTTAAGTTTTATACATAAATATAAGGTCTTTAATAGGGTTTGCTGTGCGTCATAGTAATGCTGTAAATTTTCATATAAAGGCATTATAAAAAACTTTGAAGGGCTGGAATTACCTGTAACCTACTGATGGAATTAGAGCTGTGAAAATGTATAATACACATAATTAATTAAAGCAATCGATACACATCGACAGAGTTTTGAGTTTATGTTCAGATCTTAAAATTAGGAATATGGCCTGTCTTGAATGTAAGCCTGTAGATAAGTTGATAAGTTTGAGGATTTAATCCATTTAACCATTTAGTTAAACCCCTGTTGTTAAGAAATAACATCATCAAGTTGGTTCTGATTTTGTGTTTGTCAGTGCACCATAATGACCCGCATCGAGATCGACCACGAGTACCGAGCCTTGGTGACCCGGTCGGAGCAGCTGCTGACTGCCATGCAGAACAAGAAGAAGGAGGAGGAGGAGAGGGAGCGGCTCCGACGCATCCAGGAGGAGATGGAGAGAGAGAGGAAGAGGAGGGAGGAGGAGGAGCTGCGCCGCAAGCAGGAGGAGGAGGACAGGCGACTGTAAGTGGGAGGGGGTTCAGGCTGGAGTACTTTTAACTGAGGCTCTGATGAAACATTTTTGTTTTCCTATCACGTATGTAGCCAAAAAAAATAAGAGGCACTTGTCAAAGTTGGCGTGTTTCGACCCGGCAAAAGCCACTTCTCAGTGAAAATTGCTGCAGTGGACAGATACACTCACTGTCCACTCATTTTAGGGATTTACATAATGAAACTGCTGCTCCAAAAGGATTTATTTTTATAGGAGCTATAAAGTCTCATCAGGCTGGGTTGTTGCTTTTTACCTCTTTTATTTAGCTGATGCTCTTGTCCTGGGTGATTTACATCGAGCACAGCAGTAGAATAAACTTCCGTTCCCCAGTGTCCATCATTACAGGAAAACAAAAGCGAGGGTGTCAGAGGTCGCGGCCTCAGAGAGGTGACAAAAAGTTTCAGCAAGCAATTTCTGTGGAAAATCTGATGGAAAGAAATCAGGTCATGTTGGAAAGATGTAATTTTGGCACGGCAGTGTCAAAGAATTAACTAATCAAATTCAGGATTTGCTGGAGTTGGTTTATAGTCTGATGGTGAAACAGGTGGCTCAAATCTTTATGGAGAATGACTAACATACCATTAACATTTTAACCTTAACGTTTGTGAAGAAAGGCAGATTTTTTCAGCTATTGGTGTCCTGTCCTGATTTTATCTATAACAAACATTGGGATGTAGGCACAGATTGAAGACAAGATTATACACTGTAGAAAATATGGACATGGTGTCTGAGATGTCACCCCATAGACTTTTGAAATTTGGAGTTAACCACTTGTTGTTAGGGAGACATTAATATAAAACATTATGAGAATAGTAGTGTTACCTGTGAATCAATAGAACAAGTTAATTATGTGCAGCTAGCTAAAACTAATACAGTCTGAGTATAAGTTTGGTAACAAAGGTCTACCTTTAAGAAAGAAGTGTTGTCACAATACTGGACTTTCTTACTTTGATACAATGCCTTGAAAACATCTATATTCGATACCACAGGGAAAATTGACACTGAGGGCATGCAGGTTAAAATTTTTATCTATAGGTATTCAAATTTTAGACAACACTGCCAGAAGATTTAATGTTCAGTGTCTGTATTTGAGGTGTTGCAGTTTGTGATGCATTTAAGTTGTGTTGTCTTTCTAGTATTTTTCTCACCCCATTTATATCATTGAGGGTAGGTTAAATAACAGAAACACCTCTCTGTATAATGCAGTACAAAAAACAAAACACAAAAACTGAAAATTATAACCCTGCATAAAGGAAAGATGAAGACAAAAGGGTAGATTCATTATAGTTATAAGACTTTGAAATGTAGAGGTTTTTGGGAAACCTTAATGTTTTTATGTAAATGCTGAAGTCTGAAAAAACCCTAAGTCTTCCCCGCTTATGTCCCTATGTCTAAGAATGGAAGTTAATATGTCTACAGTACATTTAGTCTTTATTTTCTTTGGTTAAGTCGATATGAACTGAATATTGCCTTTTTAGTGCACATTCCTGGCCATGTTTTGCACCTGTTTAACATTCATTCATTCATTTTCCATAACCACTTATTCTGTTGGGATTCACGTGGGGGCTGGAGTATGTCCCAGTTGACATTGGGCAAGAGGCAGGGTACACCCTGGACAGGTCACCAGACTATCACAGGGCTGACACATAGAGACAGGCAACCATTCACACTCACATTCACACCTACAGACAATTTAGAGTCACCAGTTAACCTGCTTGTCTATTGTGGGAGGAAGCTGAAGTACCTGGAGAAAACATCTCACAAACTCCGCACAGAAGGGCTCCCCTGCCCTGAGTTCAAACCCCCACCCCATGCTCGAACCAGGAACTCTCTTTTTGTGAGGCGACAATGCTAACCACTGCAACACCGTGCCGCCACCTGTTTAACAATATATGCCAAAAAAAAATAGCCTCTTCATATTCTTGTATCAAAATTCCAGCAGGTTTTTTTCCTCTAAAACAAAATATGACGTAAGCTAGCACCAACTAGTTTCAACTAATAATGTCATGACATCCACCCAACATTTGACCTGCAACAGAGCTAAGATTTAGCAAGTTAGCAACTGTGTTTGTTTCCACAACATACCATGGTTACTGGCTCTCTGGCAAGAATATATTCACTTTACGGGAAAAAAAAAGGATGGCATTTTGCAGTGAACCGCTTCAACAACAAACTTCACACAGAGCATAAGACAGACTTAATCTCTATGTCTTTGTGACGGACACTACTATGCTGTACATGTTACACCATCAGGGCGTCACTGTTATGACACACCCACTTTTCTATGATCAAATTAAATTCCCCTATAACCTTATATCCTGCCTGCCTATCCTGTTTCACTCAGAAATACATCACAGTATAGTAGCCAGATTCACTCAAAATGCTGTTCCATTTGGACTTTAATATAGAAAACACTGATTAATGGAGCATTAAGGGACCTTTAAATTGACACCATAATGCTGCAAAGTCAGATGCACTTGAAAGATAAAACTCAAACAGCCTCTTCATCCATTCCTGTTTGCGTAGGGCTGCAGGAATATGGAGAAACCATGTAAGAATGAAGAAAATCTGTCTGCTTCAATTTCTGTATTCCATCTTTGTTCAGTGTACCAGACTGCTCTCAGGTAGCCAGCTATCCTTGACGGGTCCTCCTCTATTTCCTAAATGACACCATGAAAGTGGCTGGTGAGGGTTTGAATCCATCACGTTCGGCACACGCTTACAACGAACATTTCTTTTCCTGCCCAGATTGTGTCGGGCTTATTCCTCAGTCAGTATGACCCCCCTCAATCCTCCCCTCTATCTGGAAAGTCTTTCAAGAGGACTGATGGGGACCATTGTGTTCGTCACAAACCACTACCCGCTAATGTAAGACATTAGAGATGACAGCCTAAATTTTATGGCCCACTTTGCCTTCCCCTTTAGTTTCCTCCTCTGGCAAGTAATGAACTCCTAGGATTCACCTGAAGGTCATAGTCTGAAGGTCATTGTTGGCACTCTGAGCTGCATTAGGAGATAAAGGCACTGACCCTGCTGCAATAACTTGTTTTATTCATCGCAGATCCAAACATAATCCAAACATTATTTAAAAGGATGCCTTAAAGCCTCCCTGTCAATGGAAATGTCTCCCAGCAGACGTCACTCCTGCTGCTTTAAATTCCTCCGTGACCACAGAGCATGTGTTTCTCTTTGTTTTATTTTAGGCGTTTTAGCTGATGTTTCTATTTAGAGCAGTTTGCAGTGTGTGCAGCAGCAAAATAACCTTCAATTCCTGGATGACCAGGGAGGACAAGCAGTCAGGAGTAAGGAGGAAATGTCAGAGCGCTAGTGCTCTGATAGTTTTCATGCAAGCGCACGACAGAAATAAAAAGGCAAAGAGCGAGAAAATAACTAACACTTTAAGAGCAACATGAGCAGACACAGGGGAGTGTTTCTTTTTTGTAGGATTTAGCTCTCTTGGATGGATGTGTTGGACTTCTTTCAAAGTCTGATCCATCCAAGAAGCTCAAACGATTAAATTAAAATGAATCTGCAACTATATTTTGATGATTGTCATTTTGCGAACAAAAGCCAAATATTCTCCTAAGTCTTGGTTTTAAACATTCATAGTCTGTTTTTAACCTTTCAAGTTTACATAATTTGTCATTCCAGCCATAGATAAATACTGTTGCAAAGACATAACGGCCTCTCAGGATTGGGTTTAAAAGCTGTGAGTGCATGAAACCCAAAACAACAAGAGGTCAGAGCATGTTCAATTACAGAAATATAATAGATGCCTACATATAAACGGACTTTTAAATATATGTGCAAAGTAGGCAGCTTTTTAAACTGTAGTTGAAAACTAACTTTAAGTTTTATGAATTATAAATTGATTTACGTAATCTCAAAATAGATTCAGCTAATGGAGAAAGAGAGTCTTATAATTTAACTAGTTAAATAAGAGGACTTATAATATATTAAAGGTATACTATGCAAGAATTGTTGGTTACTGTTTGTCAACAGTATCGTCAGCAAAAAGTGAAAGTGAAAGCCGTCCCCTGATTCAGGGCCAATCCACACGAAGTCGTGTCAGGGTGAATTCGCCACAGTTTTTAACCG